>JAGSMP010002931.1:0-16054 GCA_029286625.1 Parnassius orleans | reverse complement strand
AAAACCTTTCTTTTGAAAAAAAAGTCCCGCTGGGTTTCTTGCTGGTTGTTCATAGGACGGAGGTTCTTCCGAATCAGTGGTAAAAGTAAAAAATTACTTTCAACAAGAATTACTTGTAATCTATATATAATTTAAAAAAATATATTCTATTTCCATTCTGTTCTGTTCTATTCTATTATTTTTCAGTAAGGTACTTATTTATAAGAAAGAAAAATAAATATACTTACCGTTAAAACCGTTTTATCTATACGCTTTTCTACAATACGTCCGGTAATTACTTCTAAAGTCCTATACTCATACATTAGCTCTGTGAACATCAATCATCTCTCGCGTAGCAGCCAATCGACTGATGCTAATTACCTTTCGAAACATTATTTTTTCTTGTATTATTAGGCAAGGACGTTCTTAACACAATTATAAAGCTCTAAGTAAACTTGACTTTCTAGTTTTCTTCATCAGGCTGTAAAAATCCATTGCAGGACATATTCACTTACCATCAAGACAGCCGCATGCTCGTTTGCAGGTTCAGTGTGCCTCTAACCATTCGGTGACCGGTTTTCACCCTTCCTATCACTGAGACATCACTGAACAGTTGTCGTCTGGTCATCATATTGAAGTCAATTTCATTTTTGTCGAACCATCGGGGCTCAACTAGGTCCACTCCTGTGAGGCCGCTTCTGGAAGAAAGAGTTCATGATAAAGAGTCCTCTTTCTCCACGAATTCGGCCAACTACTGGCCTCTTGGGTTCCGTTGCCCAAATCCGAATTTCCTACTTTCAGCTCACTGTTCTCTCTTGTGCCTAGTTTTGCGTTGAAGTCTCCCATCAACACCGTATAGTGGGTTTTGCTGGAATGCATGGTTTCAGAGATATCGTCATACATTTCCTCTACCTCCTCATCAGGATGTGCCGAGGCTGGTGCGTAAACCTGTATGACCTTCAGCGAATACCGTTTGGTGATTCTGAGTATAAGGTATGCAAGCCTCGTCGACACACTCCCAATCTTTACAACGTTGTTAACGAGAGACTTGTGGACGATATATCCGACACCTCCTTGGGACAGATGAGACCATCTGATCCCGGTGATGGAACAAGTTGCCGGATTCGAGGATTACCGTGTCCTCCCTCTCTTCGGAGCTCGGATAATCCTATAATATGCCAGCGCAACTTGTCTATCTCTTCTTCCAGCTCCAGGATCTTCTCGTCAGTCCTCAGGGTGTGTGCGTTATAAGTTGCCAGGTCAAGTCGTCGTAGGTGGCAACCGAACCTCCACCGGAGATTCTTAGCACCCTCTGCCCCGCCGTTACCATGGTCGCCACCGTAGCCAGGAATAGCGGGGCCGCCGGGGACTGGAGGCCGTTGATTAGTGTCGTTGCTCATGGGGGGTACACTGCCATAGTTGCCACGCTTGGCGAGCGGGTTGGCAACCGCAGTTTATTTATTATTGGTTTGCTTTTATGAGAAAAATGCTGCTCTCTATCTTCTGCCTCAGTTTCCCTCTGTCACCTCTTACGACACCCACGGGAAGATATGGGGTAGTGGGTATTCTTACCCGCCACTACACGGGCTACCTGCTAACTTCCATAATATGGTAGTTTAAAAATGGGCAATACACTCCATTTTATTTTTTTAGCATGGAATCGTAGAAAAAAAACATGCATTTCTTATCATAGCGAAGACAAGAAATACTGTGGTATTTCTTGTCTATTCCTCTAAGCTGTCTTACATATTAAAACGACCAAATTATGGCGTGAACCTTGACTTAAGCATTTCATTTTTTTTCATTATTGCAACGTCACAATAATTGAAAAGACTTCATTTCGGACGTCGCGGCGCGGCGTTGACGGGATGACGAGTAACAAACAACTTTTTCATTTAACCTTTTATTCGGGATGTTTTGTACGACAGTTTGAATAAGGAACATCAGATGACAATAATGGACATACCACTAAGTCTGTACAATGGAACTGGGAGGAAGTCATAAAATTTAAAAAAGAATAATTTACTCTTATAAATAATTTATACCTAAAAATCTAATATTATAATGCGGCCCTCGATTGTCTCTGAAACGAGAACCAACTTTAATTTAAAATGCATAATGTTCTTTGATTATTGTAGTATTGTTTTATTAATTATGTATAGCATTAAATGAATATAGACGAACAGGATATTTATTAATGTTTTAATGGTTCAGTACAATCTTAAAAATAACTGTAAAAAGCCAAAGTCAGTTACAAACATTAAGTTGATAAAACAACTGTTTATATTCTCACCCAAAGGCCAAGTGAATAGGAATACAATGTGATAATTATAATTTATGTTTCATATTTTAATGATAGTATATTACTGTGTTTTATAAATAAATGAATAACACTTTATTAGCAAAAAAATGTATGTAGATAAATACCAGTGTCTGGAATTAGTGATGACGGGGATAGTGCATGTGTTTGAGGGAGGGCGGGAGTTGCTCTTTAAACTAGGTAAAACACATCATATTTTACGCTAATTTTAGCTAATTAATTTTTAACGTCTTTAATATAATGGATTTCCGCAAACTAACACCTGAATTTAAATTTAAATTCGATTTAATTTCGAAATGATGACAATGATGATGATCGTCGCTTGTTTTCCATATTTTGTTTTTTGCGTAACTCAAAATCGCGATGACATGACCTGCTAAGTTCTTTTGGTATTTCTTATTCAATATTACAGAGAAAAAAGCGTAAGTTACCGTTTGGATAAAATAACTGATTGGCACGCGTCGCCGTCGTCTTAATGAAGTGTTTTCTATTTGTCTATGCAAATAACAAAAAAAATAAGTAGATAAGAGGCGCCATTTTGCATACAAAGAATAACAAAATGCTACCAATGTTAATAATATTCCCGTCAATGATTCAAAGTCAGCTTAAAATGCTTGTGTTAGAAGTTTACGCCAGTAGTAGAATGGCAGATTAGAGCTCACTACGTTGTGGTTAGCGGTCCGTCGGACGCTTTTTTTTTTATAGGCTAATGTGACAAACGAGCACACAGTCCAACTTATGGTAAGTAGATACTGTGGCTCATAGACATGTACATTAAATCTAGATTAAGGATCACGCAGATACGTTGTCACCCCTGTGGGCTAAGATGGGATGCCTCGTTTCCAGTAAAAAGATTCTCCGGTTCTCTACACTTAGCATACGAAACACAGAAAAGATATTTAATATAAAAAATGATTTTAACAACATGCCTTTTATTGTTTCATTGTCGTCTTTTATTCAATCTTCCAGCAAAGGAGTAAAATAGGGGACTGAATAAAGAACTGTTTGCTACACTCCATGTTTGCTACAAAAAAGTCCATTTTAAATTTTTCTGGGTTTTACGTAAATTGTGAAATAATAAGAGTAGTCTACTATGAAAACAGAGCTCCTGTTTTGTATTATTAATTAATAATAGTACATAACGAGCGAAGCGAGTGCACTAACTTTACACGTTTTAATAATCGGTTACTTAAGTTTCATGTATCGTAAATTATTTCATAGTACAAGTGACTTAAAACCACTTTTGTAATTGAAAAATTGTAGAATACTAAATGATTATAAAGATAAAAATCGTGTCTTAGCGATCTAAAATATCAACATCATGTCCGAATGAAGAAGTATTGTTAGTAAATACCGAGAATCAAAAATTTCAGTACAAGAATTACAACATCAATCTAAGGATTTAATTAAACGGGACCAAAGGTGACTCGATTTACAAAATGATTTCTTATACTTACGCGAACACTACACATTTAAATAAAACTAGTTTTACGGATTTTGTCGCGTATATTAACTTATTTTATATTCCCGACGTTTCGAGTACTTTACAGCACCCATGGTCACGGGGACTGAGGTATTTGACGTCCCAATGTCATAGTTAACCACGGTTACCTCCAGATTAAAAATTATTAATTTTTGTTACGATCTACGCAGTATGAACTTACAGTATCTTGAAGTCTTGCAGTTGTATGCTTGGGTTGGGATTTAATTTTATTAATTATAGGATCCCAAGCAGATGGTAGCACCAGCCATCTTCTCTATTGAAATTAGGATGTTTTTTGATTTCAATAGCCTCGCGAATCATCCTTGGAAGGAATCGGTGTTCTTAAGCGAGATTTGTGGTCTATCAAATCTAATGTAATGACGGGGCAATCCTGTACATGTTCACAGACTGCAGACTTCCCGGAGCGTCGATTCTTCACATCAGCTATGTGTTCTTTAACGCGGGTTTTATTTATATTTTAGTTTGTCCAATATAAAGAGACCACATTCACAATCAAGCTTGTTCACTCCTGCATCTTGCAGAGGACATTACACTTAACTGATGCTAAAACTGACTAATCTTCTTCGGCGGCTTGAAGTATGTTTTAATAGAAGCATGCTTCAGTATGTAGCCAATCTTGTCAGTGACACTTCTGACATATGGCAGTACAGCAGGCACTCGCTCGACTGTGGCCGGCTTCACTCGTTCACTGTGACGTAGGCGCGGGACCCGAAGCTTATTGTCGTGCAAAACTTGCTTGACGTGTTGGAGCTCGGCGGCCAGGTGTTTACTGTCACAGATCCCTCGTGCTCTCTGAAACAAAGATTTACATAAACAAATCCATAGACACATCATTCAGTGAGTTAAAGGCAGTCTTAACGTCATTTGATTATAATGTTTGCATCGAAACGTTAAATAAACGAGAAATTAATAAATATAACGAATGCAAAAACAAACATATAGTAAAATATCAAAAATTAACGACCAAATTAAATGTCAAACATCTGTGTCAACGTGAGAACGAAGCGCAACCGTTGACCACAAACACGGATCATAGACCAAACGCGGTCTATAATCTGTCAAAACAAACTCTGGATGATGCAACAATTAGAGTATTATCGAAAGGCCTTAATTTCGCCATAACACCGAAAAAATTACCGTACGAGGAAATTATCTGCAGTGTCGAGGACTGTTTATTTAAAAACAATATGCAAAAGGAAGATTTGGAAGCGATACGTCAAGACATTTCGTCTATGTTACGTCGAAGTTCAGCGCCGAAACCGAATCTACCTAAGGACGAATATAAAGCGTTGAATAACCTACACAATAAACCAGAACTCACGATTCTCCGCGCAGATAAGGGAAATGCCACGGTAGTCATGGATACGTCAGATTATAATTTTAAAATACAAGAACTTTTGTCGGATTCAAGCACTTATAAAAAGGTTAAAAACGACCCAACAAATAACACACTTAAAACTACTAGTGATCTCATAAAGAAACACTCCGAAAAATTAAATCTGGACGTAAAATCGATAATACCTACGTGTGCCAAACCACGGAAGTTGTATGGGTTACAAAATACACAAGCCAAATGCTCCTACGTCCCATAGTTAGCCAAATCGATTCACCAACTTACAGATTGGCTCAACACTTGGCAAAATACTTACACCGCTCAGGGACATAAAGCACACACAAAGTTCCTACCATTTTGTCAGCGAGATTAAAGACCTACATCTGGCAGACAATGAAACTATGGTCAGTTTTGATGTGCAGTCTCTGATCACATACTTACCTGTTGAAGACTGCATCTCGATTGTAACTCGAAGGCTAGAGAAAACAACATGCCCATAGAATATGCAGCATTAATTAGACACTGCTCACATCTGGCTACCTATTGTAGAAGGAGGAATTCTACAAGCAAGTAGATGGAGTGGCGATGGGCTCACCTGTATCTCCCATTGTTGCCGATATATTCATGGAAGACTTTGAGGAGAAAGCCCTACTTACTTCTCCCGTAAATCCAAGATTCTACAAGCGGTACGTAGACGACACTTTCACAATTCTACCTTTAGATATAGTAACCGCATTTTTAGACCATCTTAACTCCATAAATTCTAAAATTCAGTTCACAATGGAGTTAGAGGCAAACAACTCTTTAGCTTTTCTAGATGTGTTAGTAATTCGGAATCCTGAAAACACCTTGAGCCACACTGTGTATAGAAAAAGACCCATACAATCAAATGTCGTTAAGATTGCCTTTAATTCACATCATTCAGTGAGTTAAAGGCAGTCTTAACGACATTTGATTGTAATGTTTGCATCGAAACGTTAAATAAACGAGAAATTAATAAATATAACGAATGCAAAACAAACATATAGTAAAATATCATAAATTAACGACCAAATTAAATGTCAAACATCTGTGTCAACGTGAGAACGAAGCACAACCGTCAACCACAAACACGGATCATAGACCAAACGCGGTCTATAATCTGTCAAAACAAACTCTGGATGATGCAACATTTAGAGTATTATCGAAAGGCCTTAATTTCGCCATAACACCGAAAAATTACCGTACGAGGATATTATCTGCAGTGTCGAGGACTGTTTAGAATTTAACACGTTCACCGCGGCACTGATTTAGCTATACTTTCCATTACTGCGCTTCGGGGCGTTTTTAACCTAGTCCTAAACCAGACATTATGGCGGCACTGGTCTTGTTAAACCCCGCCGCCCTTAGGAGACTAAAATCGTTTTTTTGGCGTGAAGTCAAATAAAAACATGGATTTTTGTTATTATTATTATTAACAATGAATTGATACACCTAAATCTGCCGCCGCCTGTGGTTTAGTTAATTAGTTTAGAATCTGTAGGTAAAATAAAATGTGGAATCTTATACACCCCGTACCGCACTGAATAAGGGCAGTTTTTCATATAGTTTAGTGATGGGAAGTAAAAATATCGGTAAACTTTATTTTGATTGTATTCATTAAAAAAATGATAAGTAGTACCCACTTTTCAAGTGAGACTTTAGATTATAAGAGAAAAAAAGGTATCTTAATGTTTAGACTTAAGTCCTTAATAACAGAAAAGTTAAGACTTGCATATTTCCTGTTAGTACAGTTTATTTTGTCAAACTTATGGGTGTTTTTCATTAAAACAGGTCAAACAATAATATTTTTTTGCACCCAGTGCATTCTAATTTTCTTCATTTTCCTGGACTTAGCAAGAAGGTACGGAGTTTTAATATAAAATCCGACACATCTCCTCTTCTTTGAACCCTTTTCGAGATGACGTGTTTTGTTTGTCGTGGGTTCTGAAAAGATAAAATGAATATTTTGTGTTTGTGTGTGTATTTTGCAAGCGTATATTATGTTGAAAAGTTCTTTCTGCTCAACCTACTACTAGGAGATAAGAGCGTGTTTATATTGTAACTTTTGTAAGTAATAGTTAAATTGCAAAAATATGGTTCTACAGGGACGATAGTACCCACCTTAGAGAAATCATACAGAACCTATGCCCAACCTATTACCACCCGTATCTTCTTCATCACCGTCTTTAAATCTTACTTTTACGGTAACGTTTCGACATGTCGTCGCGTGCGCAGTCTCGAATGCGATGCACAACACTGGCCGCGTGAAGCTAGCGCAGGTGCGATACGAGGTACGCGGGGATACGCGGTGCCAGCCTTGTTCTGCACTGTATGTAAAATTTCATTTATCAGTGCGGCACAAGGTTTAAAAATCCGGTATTAAAGTAACTATACCACAGAACTCGGGATCAATAGCACATCTCAGATATATATTTATTTCTTTCCGACACTGATCCAAGTAGAAGTTACGCTTTCCGCAAGACAGAGAAGTTTATGTTTTCGTTGGCGCACCACAGGCGAGACATGTACAAGGTGTTTAAGGCCTTGTTTCGCACTGAACGTGTTAAACGCACACGGAGACTGTTTTAAGACACATAAGTGGGCAAAACTGTGACGCAAAATTAAATTGAAATATTAATTGAAATAGAAATCATGATGGGTATTGTAGACTTGCCGGCAGTCGAAGATTACCGGAGTGCTGATCTAAAGTATGATACGAACGATAATAAAATGTAGACAAAAATGATCGTTACCATGAAATTACTCCATATCTATCATAGATTATGTTCATCAGCAGTGCTTGAAGATGGAAGAAGAACGGTCATTTGCAATCGGTGAAATGATTATACCTCAAATTTTCCTCGTCCTTTTTTCATCATAGCTTTGTCAGTCATCAGCTTACCATTTCATAATCTAGTTTTTCGTATAGTCCATAAAGACAAAATGCCCAAACTTATTACGCAAATAAGATATAAGTTGAAGTGACGTAAACCAGTTATCAAAGTATACTGTGCTAAGAATTGGATTGGAAATAGTCCTACATAGCCTGAGAACTGTTTTACCTCCAACCCCAAGAAAGTCTTCTTCTAATTCGCTAAAATTGACGCGTGCTAATTCCAAAAGTGTAGCCGTGACGAAGTGGATGGACAGTATGTATTTATATATCAAGTTCATTTTGTGCTCAAGATCCAGTCAGTACTATAGAACGGTACGACAAAAAACAAAAAGAGAGTACTTGTAACCTATCTAAATGTGTAATAAAAGTGTACAACACTCATATGGGCGTTGTCGACCACAGTACATTTGTATAAATCGAAAGTCATCGACATTGCTGACATGTTTAACTGCTTTGTACAGAACTCGTTTGAAATCATGACGTTGGTACTAGCTCAACTATTAGACGTCGCCCTTAACAATAGCTGGCCACTATATCGTAGAGACTGTGTTCAATTAAGTGGTACTAAATAAGACTAAAAAAATTTCCAGTGCAATGCTTTTGCGCTTATGAAAACCTGTACAAAATCTACACGTAATGTAAAAATGACTAAAACAATGATTATGTGAATAAAATGTGAACTAAATGGCTTTGTTAAACTGATTGTTTTGTAGTGTTTTTTTTATAATATTGCGAAAAAAATTCTGTTTTTAACCATATTAAGTTAATTGTTTTGTTGATTTTATTTAAAGGTTTACTATTATTCTGAGATTTAAAATAATGATCTGGATGGTGTTAAAAGTAAGGCTTAACGGCGTAAACGGGACTTATTCATCTGCTCTTGAATTTCCCACAGCCGTCTCTTGTGACACACAATACGAAATACGGTGATAGATTATTTTACGCCTGCATCAAAATATTAATAAAATATTACTATAGCTTATGATTTTCTTAACACATGTTTTTCATGATGTCTTTGTTTAGTTAAAATTACAATAAAATTAATTCCCGCACTAGTTGGCTTACTATCACCACATCATTACATACCAAATAAAAAGAGGTGGCGACATTTGCCTGTTATCCATATTCCCACCTTAATTAAAATCCCTTAGTTTCAACAAAAACAAAGCTGAAACATGTTTGATTAAGCGCTGATTTCTCGCATAATTAACGCAAGCTCAAATTATCGAGTGTGAGCGAGTTTAATTCATCCGTTACAACCTATTTATTCAACATCTGTAGTTAATTTGTTTTACATATATTCGTTTGTAATTACTTAGTTTTATAATATAGCTGTAGTAGCTACGATGATTCAGGGGTGAGCTCGCAATAAATTTAACAGTACGCGAGCAACCCGCGTTCGATCCCCGCCGGTAACAATAACATTGTTAATTTTTAATTTTAAATGCTGGTTTATCTCGTTTTGTCTAGTCGACCGAACTTCGTTCCGTTACCGTTGCAGCCTATTAAAGTCCACTGCTGAACATAGGCCTCCCCTATAGATTGCCTCATAGGAGGATATTTGCCATAGCTATCACGCTTGGCAAACGGGTTAGCAACCGCAATTTTTTATTTTTAGTCTAATCAGGAAGACGCTGCGGCCCATCTCCTGATTCGATTTCCTTTGTCACCTCTTACGACACCCACGTAAAGTCTGAAGTTGAGTGTCTTTATTAAGTAAAGTCTCCGGATGAGGGGTGATTAAATCTAGCCCTAAAAAGAACCCCTTTGCCGTCTCCACAATTTTAGGACACTCGCAAAAAGTTGCCTTTGTCAACATCGGAATCCTCAGCGTCGAGATATCGAGTGACATTTAGTTCCGCGATTACTTGGAGAGGAAGGCTAAAGTGGTCTCTAAAAAGTTTGGAGTGTTCTGTAGAACGGGGCAGTATTTAGGTACTACACCACTTGCAACTTTACAAGGCGCAAGTTCGGCCACACATGGAATACCTTTCTAATCTCTTGACCAAGTACCCCAGTACTAACTCCTTCCACTTGATCGCATCCAACGAAAGGCAGCCCGAATCACCGACGAGACAGAGTTCTTTCTGAAAGGCTTGACTCACTGGCGCTGCGATGTTATGTTGCATTCCACCACTGTACAATTTACCAGAAGCATCTGTATATCCCCTGGGTTTGCAGTTGTTTATGGGCAGCGATATTCACTTACCATCAGGTGAGTCGCATCTCCTTTCGCCTTATATAAAAAACATGATATCAATACTAAAAACCATGTTAAATATTACGTGCCTCTTTTTCTCAAGAACGAAATAAAAAAGATTATTTTTTTGAAAAAAGTATCCAGGCTTTTAATTAAAACCTAAGCCATTGTAAAATAAAAATAAAACACTCACTTGAATATTTTATCCTCAAGCCTTAACTCAAAAGTACTCTTAAGTACCATCGTACCTTTAAAAATGCTAGACAATCTCATAAAAAAATCGTCATAATAAAAGACCAAAACAAAACTGGCAAAGTACGAGCGTAAGGTAATGAATACCTTTATTATTTTAAGGTAAGGAATTAGAATAATAAAGAAACAGATGTTGATAAAATTAGAAATAACATTTATAAATTTAAGAAATTGCTTGAAATTGTTTTCATCACAGTAACATTATATTGCCTTTTTTAAATTTTTTTTTCATGATAGGTATATTATTAGGTTCTCGAGTGGCAGCTTCGGAATGGTAAGCGAAGTGTAGGGGGTCCTACACTACATAATATTAGAGTTACCGTAAGACATACCATATAAGATTATCCACTACCCATATCATCCAGTGGGTGTCGTAAGAGGCAACAGTGGGAAACAAACCAGGAGATGGGCGGCAGCTGTGTTTCGTATTGTGAATTTAGGTAACCGGGAAACCTTTTTAGGCATTCCATTTTAGTTCTCAAGAGCGACAACGCATATGCAGTTTAATTTTTAATCGAAGATAGGTGAAGTTGATGGGCCACAGTATCCACTTACTATGGGTACTGTGAGAAGGTGGACTGTGTGCTCATTTGTTACCCTTATTCTATGAGAAATATTTTTTAATCATACCTAAGAAATACCCGGCAATATATGGAATTATTACGTGTTCTCTAGAATACCTGAATTAAAAACACTTCTGATAATATTTGCAAAAATACAAACTTTATGTATAAAATAGAAAGAAGAATAAATTAAATGAAACTTGTACAAAGTCGCCAAATTTGTAACGTAAATAAAATTTTGTTATAACGAATTGAAAATTTACTGAGATGCAGTGGAATATGCACTAAATTTCAAAAGGTGTATAACATGTCTTCGAAATGTGTTCCGTATTTTTTCCCAAAATTTTTTTTGGAAGAATACGTAAATGTTAAATTATTTTTTACTAGATTTCGCTCGCGGCTTCGCTTGAAAGGTGTTCAAACATCGACATATTTGGGAGAACCACCTTTATTTTAATTAAAAAAAAAAACACACCATTAATATTCACAAAGACGTGCAAGTTTCGGGTGCTTGATAAACCAATAGCCAACATACAGCTTACCATGGAAAAAGCAGAGTATCCGCTTCTTTTAAAATCTGACCCTCAGACTTATGCTAACATCAGTGTAGCCTTTTAAATTAAAATTTAAATTGGTATTTTTAGGAATAGTTACAATGCGGCGAAATAAAACACACACCTTTAGCCGCTCCAGTCAGAATAGAGGTCCTTATAATTATTTTTCCCAGCTCTGTGATGTGCACAGCCTGGTGCCGTCGTACAAATTTGCTGCAAAAAGGATACACATTATCAGAACTGGGACGCCAAATTTTAATTCCAGAATATGCAAAGGCACGCCTGTTTTCTCCAAGGAGTTTCTCAAAACTCGACTGGCTAGGTAGTATATTCGCCACTGGCAGTAATACCGTATTACAATCGATGAGTAAATCTTTGACTTACAACTCAGCAATTACTGTCTAATCTTATTTATTTATGTTATAAACAGAATTTTTGAATCTGTTTATAACATAAATAAATAAAAACTAAACAAAAACATGTTACATAACCGATCTTCATTATGAATATTATTCATTGCAATTTCAAATTCAATCAAAATCAAATTCAATTTTGCCATCTGCGTCCGTTTGCCGTAGTTTCCAGTCGATTCCCTGCGATATGTAGCAGTATACTTGCAAAGGCACCCTATTCTTGGTCTATATAAAGTAATATGCCTAGTTTTCCCAACCTCCATTGCATTGGCCTCTGTTACTTTTCTAACTGGCAGTGTATGTCTAATGTTACATGTGAACAAAACGACACATTCCCTTAGCCAGGGTCTGTATGCTACGGATGCTCTGCATACTGCAGTTTAATGCATCTGCGCCGCGTTTAAGGCAACCGCGTGTTTGTGCAACATTGTGTACTTAATCCACGCCACGGCCGATACACTCTTGCTGATGTTGCACTTTGGTACTTCGCTAGATCAAGTGGCAACTTAAACACCGATCAAATGTAACGTTGCTGCGATTCCACTACTGAACAAATCCTACTGCTGAACATAGCATGAACGGAGCTAAATGTAGGCTGAGCGACTTTGAGTTTTGTTATACTATATTATTATACTAGCTTTTTAACCGCGGCTTCGCTCGCGTGGTCTTCAATTTAGAAACATCATTAAATGCTATTCCGTGCCAAATTTAGCAAAATTCGATCACGTTTAGAGTCACTTCGGTGTATGTGTCTCTATGTCAGTTTTGTCAAAGAATTTTTTTGAATTCCCAAAGACTATTGGACCTCGATGATTGATATTTGGCATATTATATATAATATGCTACAGGAACACGTGAATAAATAAGTTTTTCTGAATTGCATTAATGATTTTTGGGGCAGACGCTAAGAGAGGAGCTAACTTACCGCCTGTAAATTTATGTGTTAAGTATCTGGGGCACTGGCTCACAGAAAACATGAGCGATGACTGCGATATTGAGAGAGAACGCAGAGCACTGGCAGTCCGTTGCAACATGCAGATTCGCTAAGTCCACTCGATAGGTTAAAGTAATGCTCTTCAAAACGTACTGTCGAACCTTTTATACGTGTAGCATGTGGGTTGGGTACACGCAGCGGATGTATAGCGCACTGCGCGTTCAATACAACAATGCGCTTAGGATTCTGATGGGACTAGCTCGTTACTGTACTGCATCTACTATGTTCGCGGAGGCACGTACAGACGACTTTTATGCTATAATGCGAAAGAGATGCGCCTCGCTTCTTTTTCGTATTAGAGACTCTTCTAATAGCATCCTAAGCGCTTTAGCCGATAGTTCGGACTCTCCTCTTTTAAGACACTGGATTCGCCTGCACATGTATAATCATTAAAATGTTAAATTGCAGTAAATAATAATAAAATGTATTTCTTAAATAAGTAATTTTAGTAATTTTTGATATTGTTTTTTTTTAAATGTATGATAATTTTTTTTTAGATTTTAAGCAATTTATCTAACAATGAATATAAAAAAATGTAATGTAACTAACCAATTTATGGACCTTTGTCTGAAATAAAGTTTATTATTTTTATTATTATTATCATATGTCTAGAAACATCTACAATTTTTTATATTGGACGTGTCTTCCGATGTATCCATATAAAGATAAATTGTCTTGGAATCAAAATTTACTATTGCATGCCGTAAGCGCTAAGCGCGCCGATATGTTCTACTAGGGCCTAAAAATTAAGATTCCAACGTTTTGTCGCATGAAATCATATCAAGCAATCATATTGTACATATAAGTGATATAAAAAGCACATTGTCAGAAAGATAAATGATTGTTGAACTTATTAATATTTTTTTTAAATCGATTAATTGCTATTTTGACATAAAAAAAGGGGTTTTAGTGGCTTATGGTGTGGATTTATCAAGTCCGCAAGGCTTCGTAAACACGATAACTTTTGAAAATATCAATTGTTCAACTCAATATATTTTTAAAACTCTTCATCTATTATGTGGGAAGCCATTGAATGTAAATGGCAGTTTAATTTTGTTTAGTTTAGTTATAATTATTTTTTTGGCAAATGTCGAAATTTGCGGTGTTTTAGCAGCCTTGTTTAAATTATTTTTTACTAAATAGAGACTGCGTCACCACTCAGTTAGTTCGGCGTCAATCGCCGTCGTGAGTGGACACTGTATCTGTTGTTTGCAGCGGCTCAAAAGATCGCTGTACAAATATACAATATTCGAAAAACAAATTTCTTACATACTTGATTATAATAATAATCAGAGATTTTGTTACAATATATAAATACGTGGTAGAGCCATGCTGCAGCTATATTAGTAGTAGTTGTAGTACGAATGGGTCGGCTCGACCGGGAAGGACCACGCCTCACAGAATACCAGCGTAAAATAGCAGCTTAACACTGCTGTGTTTCGTATGGTGAGTGTAGAGAACCGAGACCCTTTTACTGGAAAAGAGGCATTCCATCTTAGTCCTCACGGGTGACAACGCATCTGCATTTTGATTCTTTATTGAAGATAGATGTAGATGTCTATGGGCCACAGCAACCACTTACCATCAGGTGGACTGTGTGCTCGTTTGTCACCTATCCTATAAAAAAAAAAAAAAAAAATATTTTAAAAGCACAGAATAAATAATAGTAGTACGTACTAAAAGTAAGTAGGATGTAATATTTATACTTAAATACGTCTTGGACTTTATGGAGTGACATGAATGATGATATAATGATCATATGAGTATTATGAGTCGTACTTTTGATTTTCCAAATTTTTTTAAATTGAAGTTTGACATAAAATTATCGGAAAATTGGAAGTATAATAAGGTTATTAGTGAAAACTTGTATGTATTTAAACTACTTTAAAATTCCGTATAATCATGTTATACGTATTTTTTAATGCGCTTAGGGCATGCCCAATTGATTTACCAATATATTATTATTTACTTTACATTCATTCATAATTAAACATATACAAATTTCGACATTTCGCAGCCGAAACAAATTAATTATGACTAAACTAAACAATATTAAACTGCCATTTACATTCAATGGATTCCCACATGATAGGTGAAGAGTTTTAAAAATAGATTGAGTTGGACAATTGATACTTTCAAAAGTTATCGTGTTTACGAAGCCATGCGGACTTGATAAATCCACACCATAAGCCACTAAAACACCTTTTTTAATGTAAACATAGCAATTAATCGATTTAAAAAAATATTAATAAGTTCAACAAACATTTATCTTTCTGACAATGTGCTTTTTATATCACACACATCATTCTTTTTCATATTTGAATTCCAAATGAACAGCGAGGTGGACTACGGGAGGGAAACGCTTATGAATGGGAAATTCAAGGATTCGCCATACTGCCTCTGATGAACTTATTAATCTTCCACTTATGTAGGTTTTAACTTCATCCTTCTCATTCTCTAAAGCAAACGATGCCTGGTCTCAACCTTTATTTACGTATTTACAAACGTATTTTATTCATTTCACCGAATGATAATATTCCACATTTAAGTGAGCGTTAAATGCTTTTAATAATACTGGATTATAAGGACTACCCAGCGATTATCTAAGGTTGTGCCTTTGATATCAACAGAGAATCCACCGTTATCTAGTAAACGTCTCTTGTACTGCGGATAACCGTCTTCACCAGTTTGAGTTTCATGAGAGCCCTGGGTATCGTTTACTGCAGATGTTATTTTTCATACATGGTGACTTTAAATTTAAAGTTCCACATGGACCATGTATCAAATTACGTTTAACGATTTCGTGAAGATCTGGTTCACGTTAGGGATCCGTATTTCAGCAAAAATTATATTGTCGATTTGATCCGGAGTAATACGCTTGTAAAGCCATTAAAGAATACGAATTTGTGGTAGACCTCTTTGCCATTCCGTTGAGTATATATAGCATTGCACTTCATCAAATATTTTGCCTTTGTCAGTAAGTTCATGATCTTTTTCACCTTTAGTCGAAACACCCTCGAAATTA
>JAGSMP010002930.1:0-60500 GCA_029286625.1 Parnassius orleans | reverse complement strand
CAATATTAAACTGCCATTTACATTCAATGGATTCCCATGATAGATGAAGAGTTTTAAAATAGATTGAGTTGAACAATTGATATTTTCAAAAGTTATCGTGTTTACGAAGCCATGCGGACTTGATAAATCCACACCATGAGCCACTAAAATACCTTTTTAATGTAAACATAGCAATTAATCGATTTAAAAAATATTAATAAGTTCAACAAACATTTATCTTTCTGACAATGTGCTTTTATATCACACACATCATTCTTTTCATATTTGAATTCCAAATGAACAGCGAGGTGGACTACGGAGGGAAACGCTTATGAATGGGAAATTCAAGGATTCGCCATACTGCCTCTGATGAACTTATTAATCTTCCACTTATGTAGGTTTTAACTTCATCCTTCTCATTCTCTAAAGCAAACGATGCCTGGTCTCAACCTTTATTTACGTATTTACAAACGTATTTTATTCATTTCACCGAATGATAATATTCCACATTTAAGTGAGCGTTAAATGCTTTTAATAATACTGGATTATAAGGACTACCCAGCGATTATCTAAGGTTGTGCCTTTGATATCAACAGAGAATCCACCGTTATCTAGTAAACGTCTCTTGTACTGCGGATAACCGTCTTCACCAGTTTGAGTTTCATGAGAGCCCTGGGTATCGTTTACTGCAGATGTTATTTTTCATACATGGTGACTTTAAATTTAAAGTTCCACATGGACCATGTATCAAATTACGTTTAACGATTTCGTGAAGATCTGGTTCACGTTAGGGATCCGTATTTCAGCAAAAATTATATTGTCGATTTGATCCGGAGTAATACGCTTGTAAAGCCATTAAAGAATACGAATTTGTGGTAGACCTCTTTGCCATTCCGTTGAGTATATATAGCATTGCACTTCATCAAATATTTTGCCTTTGTCAGTAAGTTCATGATCTTTTTCACCTTTAGTCGAAACACCCTCGAAATTATATCTTGTCTATTAATAGGTCTCCCCAAGGAATGCCACAAAGCACGGTCCTGAGCCACCTGCATCCATCGACTTCCTGCATGTCTTACCAGGTCGTCACTCCATCACGTCACTAGTGGGGGGTCGCCCTACACTTCGCCTACCGGTACGAGGCTGCCACTCGAGAACCTTTTTTCCCCATCGGTTGTCGGTTCTTCGAGCTATATGGCCGGCCCATTGCCACTTCAGCTTACTAATCCGTTGGGCTATGTCGGTTACTCTCGTTCTACTGTGGATATCCTCATTTCTAAGTTTATCACGCAGAGAAACTCCGAGCATAGCCCTCTTAGCTCGCTGAGCGACCTTGAGCGTCCTCATACGACCAGCAGTGAAGGACCACGTCTCAGATCCATAAGTCATCACTGGCAACACGCACTGGTTGTACAATCTAGTTTTCAGGTTTTGAGGTATACCTGACGAGAAGATGTGTCTTAATTTCCCGAACGCTTCCCAGCCGAGTTGAATCCGTCGATTGACCTCTCGGTCGAAGTTGGACTTACCTAGTCGGCCTATTGTCCCAGGTAAACATACTCATCAACAACTTCGGGCTTAGTGCTCCTAACAACTACTGGCATAGGTGTGACATGGACATTCAACATGATCTTTGTTTTGTCCATGTTCATCTTAAGACCTATACGTTGGGAGACACTATTGAGGTCATTGAGCAATGTTTATCTAACACGCGTTCTAACAGGACGTGGTAGGACTACTTTCTGTTTTGAAGTACGTCTAGGTAGTGACCACTCTCTGATTGCTCTGCTGCGTACCAGTCTGAAGGGTATAGGGGGCCAGTATAATAACAGGTTGTGAGACATTCCATCAATGGTGACAACACAAGTTGATTGTGGGTGTCCACGTACTGCAGGAGCCACTTACCATCAGGTGGACTAGTTCTTTTTTCACTTCGAATTTATAACAAAAAATATATTTACAAGCCAGAGGCACTTTTTATTCATCATCATCATCATCATTACAGCCCTTCACAAGTCCACTGCTGAACATAGGCCTCCCCCAAGGAATGCCACACAGCACGGTCCTGAGCCACCTGCATCCATCGACTTCTTGCATGTCTTACCAGGTCATCACTGCATCTAGTGGGGGGACGACTTCTTCCACCGCCACTCGAGAACCTTTCTTTCCTATCGGTTGTCATATAAAATAAAATATTTTCGAAAGTAACATTTTAACTACGGAATATAAAGACAATGGCATTTTTAGTTCTTTAAAAAAATAAAGTGCTAAAAAAACATCGGACATCGGAAGTAACTGCGTTTCAAAATGTTAAGTGCGCCTTTAAGCGGTTTGAAACGGTTGACGGACCATAAAATCAATTACTGGGTTAAAACGGTAACGAAAAACATTTAGGATAATAACTGATATTTTATTAAAAGACCGTTTACAGATAAAATTATATTTACGCTTTTATACGCAGTGGCTAAACGTTTGGCTCTGGCTTTACGAGCTACGTGTTCGAATTTCGGAAGAAACAAGGAATGGTCCACAAATAATTGTTTAGACTTTATGATATAGGAGAAAAATTTCTGAAAGTATTTCTATTTCCTTATTATGACTATCCTAATAACCCATTGCTGGACCTGGCGCTGTGTACAGCTGATAAAAAAATAGGCCACCGTACTTCATACTTCATGAGAACAATAAATTACGCAGAAGTACTTTAGTTAAGAACTAGCGAAACGCCCCGGCTTCAAACGGTCGATTGTGAATCTAAACCATTCTCTAATCAACTTAATCACACACACAAAATTTCATAAAAATCGGTCCAGCTGTTTAGGAGGAGTTCAGTCACATACACACGGACAGAAGAATTATATAATATATAATATGCGTGTATTATACATATTAAATCTTTCTCTTGAAACATTCTGTCTATTGATAAAAACCGCATCAAAATCCGTTGCGTAGTTTAAAAGATCTAAGCGTACACACGGCGGGAAGCGACTTTGTTTTATACTACCTAGAGATTTGATTTGCCTGAATTTAAGAAGTTAAGTCCTTATTTTAGTTATTATGGATGGCATCTGATCAAACCGCGGTTCACTTTTTAGATCTGGTACCCGTATGTTTCGGTGTGATTTTAAAGACGTTTCACGTCAAAAGGAAAAATTTAGCACTTAAAACGTATGTTTAACAAAGTGCAATAATATAATACATATAATAATAATATAATGCAGCTATAGTAGTAGTGTAGTTGTAGCACGAATGGGTCGGCTCGACCGGGGAATGACCACGCTCTCATAGAAGACCAGCGTATGATGGCAGCTTAACGCTGCTGTGTTTCGTATGGTGCGTGTAGAGAACCGTAGACCCCTTTTACTGGAAACGAGGCACTCCATCTATATCCTCACGGGTGACAACGCATCTGCATTTTGATTCGTAGTCGAGGATATTACGAAGATGTCTATGGGCCACAGCGACTACTTACCATCAGGTGGACTGTGTTCTCGTTTGTCACCCTCATACTATAAAAAAACTAAGTATAGTGTCTAACAATATACTTATTTTAAAAAGATAACACATTATTTTTATAAACTATAAGTACTCGATTTTTCCACCTTAACAATGAATTTACATTAATTTCAAAAGTGACAACCACCTTACTCACTACACCCGTAGAACGTATAATACAAGAGTGATGGATTTGCTTCGCGCGTGTCGCTATCTCACATGAAAATATGTATATTTCTTTTATAAGAATTCAAATTTATTATAGCTTTGATTAATTCTTGACGTATGTTAAGCTTAAAGTAATACCATAGTTCTAATGATTTTAGTTTTTGGAGGGTAATGATTTCTTACAGAAGAAAACCGTTTACCGCGTAGTAGCGGTATAAGAATATTCACTACCTCATATCATCCCGTGGGTGTCGTAAACAAATCAGGAGGTGGGCAGCAGAGTCTTCCTAATAACGACTAAAAATACAAAACTGCGATTGCCAACCCGCTTCGCAAGCGTGGCAACTATGGCAAATATCCTAAATGGGGTAATATATGGGGGACGTCTGTGTTCAGCAGTGGACTTTAGTAGACTGTTGCGGTATAGAAGAATAATAATACATTACCCCATATCATCCCGCTGGTGCAGTAAGCGGCGACAGAGCTTAATGAAACAGTGTATGGGTAGCAGAATCTTCCTGATAACAACTCAAAATAATAAAAACCGTGTTTACCAACCCGTCTGCCAACTGCGGCAACTATGGCAAAAATCTTTGAGGAAACTTATACAGCAGTGGATTTCGATAGGCTGTAATGATGATGGTGATAGAAGTAAGCGTGGCAAACGCGCACAGAATTCCTCTGTGCATGTTGTGACCCATGAACTCGTACGTCTATTCTTTATGTCATCTTAATATATAAAAAAAAAACATTCGTGAGTGTTGTGGAACACTCGGTTGGAACGAAGTTCGTGTCTATTAAAATGAAGCGTCATTTAAAATAAAATTGTATTTCTTTCATGGTAAGAAAGTGCGAGGGAGATGGATGTTATTCCATCTCGCTTCTTTATAACCGCTAAGGCCCGTCTACATTACGTCGGAAGGGGTCGTGACGGAAAAATATTACACTTTTACTCGCGCAGCCGACATCCGCCAAATTCGTACCGTCCATCCAATAAGGAACTTCGTTCCAATTAATGTTTGATTGTTCGTATTTTTTGCGCTTCCGTACCGTTCATCAGATTGCGGTAAAACTTTGTCAACTTATTGCTTGCACTTTTTATTCCGTTTTAATTTCATATCCATTTTTGTAACAATACACTAACCCCTGTTTTACTCTTAATGTAGCTAGTAATATCATCAGCAGAAGAGTCCACATCAATAATATAAGTGTAAAAGGTATGCTTACTTCAGCCACATGAGTAAAGAAACTGTACAGAGGCAAAGCTTCTAAGGAGCTGTCAAAATTGTTACCTATTTTGGTAGGGTTGGCACAGAAGGATAAAATTAAATAAACAAAACGTTTATCAGCATTTTAATAGATACTAAGATATATATATATATATATATATATATATATATATATATATATATATATATATATATATATATATATATATATTTTATAAACTACGTATGCTAAATGTTTTACGTTTATAATTATTCTTCAATAATTAGTTGTGGCTTTTAATTAAATGGTAAATTCTAAATTTAATGTAAAGTTTTTGAAGTTATACTTCTTTTGGGGCGTTTGGGAAAAACGTACATATGCCGATAGATAAAAGTACTCCCTTAATTTTGCCAATTTTTTCCATACATTGCTATCTTAAATGCTTGAACTAGTTGTCATACCATGCAGCGCCCCTCAGACGCGTGATATACGCGGGTGAAACCGTGGGGCACAGCTAGTGACTTTTTTCGATTTCTTTAGTAAAAAATCATGTAATTTTATTTATTATTTTGGAACAAAAAAATCATAATTGCCAATATTTAATTTCTTTTGGGCATCAAAGTCCGTGCGTTCAATTAATTGTAAATATTTATATAATTGTATTTTTACCGAAATAGAATAAATCTAATCTCGATATTTAGGTGTCGGAGATCGATTCACAGGATCAGTCCATTATTTAAGATCGATTAAATTTATCGATTATCCCCTAAAATCCTTTATTCAAGCTTAGGGATCGTGGCACAGCAGCTCAATGAACATCAATGAGTTATAAGTACCTATGTTCTTCGCGTTTCGTTCAATCTCGATTTTACAACGCAGAAATGACAGCCTTGGTACGTTCAAAATTTATTAATAGTTAAATAAATAAAAAATAAAGTAGAAAATTAAAAGTATTCGGAGCGGCAAAGATATCTATCCATACATGAACACAATACACAACCTATGAAACTCCCACCGCTGAACATAGGCCTCCCCGATAGATTGTATACTCTTCTCTCAGAGACTCATATTTGGGCTACTTACTTAGTTCAGTTGCCTTGTTGCCGCCCCTGCTTTAAACGAGGTACCCCTGTGATGAGAGGCTGCCAAAGTGTCTTCGCAAGTAATATCCCACACTAATGCTTTATCTCTCTCCCAAACATCCAAAGTTATACCGTGGGGTCTCCTGCCAACGTCTCTAAATATTCTACAAAGCTCTAAAACCAAGGGAACATTTATAGAGACACGAGCTCTTCAGATGACATCGTTCAAAGAACCGTGACGGGACAACATTAAAGACATTAAAAAAATATGGTATTAAGGGTGGATTCGACCAAATATCATGTTACACTAGAGTAACTAACCCTCGCATAATTTTACTTTTTGGTCTTACCCTCAGATAACTTCCTTTGCGTTTTCCAACACAAACGTGGAGTAGCCAATACTGGGTGTTGTAACAGTAACATTTGATAATTTGACGACTTGGGTTGTTAATAGATATGGGTAGAAAAGAACGTCGATAAGTATTATAGACCAGGAACTCGACAACCCTGTTGAATTTTATTGTTTATCAAAACTCAATAATATGAAGCCAAACATCTTGGTAATTACGATATTAAGATTAGTAACAAATTTTTAAGTACCTATATTCTCAAATAGTTTAAATTTTTTAATATTAGCTGTTAATTCACTTACTTGTGGAATGTTATCCCACCTTCCTTTTGATAACGAGTTATAAAAATTAGGTACACTCTCATTATTACTAAAAATAATCTATCTATCTATCTATACTACTCTATGTATACTACGAAAGGAACTTCGTTCCAACCGAGTGTTCCACGACACTCACGTATGTTTTTATGTATTTGTTTGTATTCCTATACATTAGTGTAATTTATAAGCCTTATTTTAGTATGTGTTATATCTATATAAATTTATTATATTTAGTTATTTAAGTCACCTGCCACTAATTCCTCACCACGTCATGGGTTGACTAGCAGAGATTGCTAACTGGCATTAAGTCCACCCTTTGTAACCTTTATGGTTAGATCAATAAAGCTTTTAAATAAATAAATAAATATACTATAGTAAAACTCTAACACGACGTCTGTCGGAACACGCATCACGCAAAAACCTATGAACCGATTTGAATGGGAATTTCACTGACAGATAGCTGATGTTATAAGGAGTAATTTAGGCTACTTTTATTTTAGGAAAAGTATTAGGGTTCCGCGCAAAAAAATTAAAACCCATGAAATCCAATCGCAATAAATTACACGCGGGCGAAGTTGCGAGGAACAGCTAGTTCTTAATATATGTATAACTAAAATTAAACATATTCAAACTACACAAAATACTTTCATTTTTTCGTTTAAAAGTTTAAAATACAGAGATACGATTTAAACAACAGAACAGACTTTGAATATTATATTAATTTTAGTTCCCGGTACGAACAATGCCGGCGCTTAAACTCGGCACAAACATTTTGTAGGGTCCTTGTAAATCAAGCCAGTCCAGCGTACGTCAAATCAACTATAATATACCTATAATAACTTACAATCTATAATATACCTATAATAACTTACTATATATATCTATAATACTCGTATATGTGTATTTTCAATACCAATCACGAGCAGTACATACATACTCTCGATAAACATTACTTTCCTTCTAAGGCAGTCTAGTAAAAAGAAACGTAAATATGAAAGAAATTGTTTTTACTTTAATGCAACTCAATTTTTATTTTAAACATTAGATGAACTAACTACATTAATAGAACTTTGATGTCACTTGCCACAGCCGGAAATCGAAACGATGTAAAACATCAATTTTACAGTACGCTAGCAATATGCGTTCAGTGCTCGCCGGGACCGATGAAATTGTTAGAATTGCAATTTTAAATGTCGAATACCGTCGCGTCGTTGCGCCTGCAAAAATCGCTATGTGCTTTTTTATGATTTTATGTTTTTAATACCAATTTCATCCTTATTTCAATACTCACAATCTGTAAAAACAGACAATTGTGGTGTTGCAGTTGTTCATGGGCGGCGGTAGTCACTTACCTGGTGAGCTGCATGCTCGTTTGCCCCCTCTTATAAAGAAACTAGCTGTTCCCCGTGACTTCGCCCGCGTGTAATTTAGGTTTTTTTTGCGCGGAACCCTAGTTCTTTTTCTTAAATAAAAGTAGCCTAAGTTACTCCTTATATCATCAGCTATCTGCCAGTGAAAGTCCCATCAAAATCGGTCCAGCTGTTTCGGAGATTAGCCAGAACAAACAGACAGACAGACAAAATTTTTAAAAATTGTGTTTTTGTTATAAGTACCGTATATACTTTCATATGCATTTACTGAAAAGCTGTTATTTTGACATTACAAACAGACACTCAAATTTTATTTATTTGTATAGATAAAAATCGATGATATGATGTAGTCTGTGAATTCGGGAAGGGTGCCTAACTGCTCCATTACCCTCTCAAAAATGAGAAAAGCGCCGTTATGGGAAGTAATCAGGCTAAAACTTTATTTTAATTTACTTTTGTATAAACCTCAAAAGATAGCGAGTCTAGTGACAATCAATAGAATATGGATATAAAATATCCCCAGTAAACATAACGCTGTAAATTAAAAGGCTACGTAATCATAAATTATTTCGTAATATAAATAAAAATTGAAGGACTTAAAATAAATAATGCAAATCTGATTATTTATTGAAGTGAAAACATCTTTAGAATCGTTGTGATTTGAAACTCGATGAAACGAAAAAGCGACACTAAAAAGACACAAACATACATTTACATTTATAGGATTGTATAGTGCAGTTACGCCGTTTTATTGCCACTAATAATGATTAACTGCGTAAGCAAGAGAGCAAGTTGAACATCCGCTCTCACACTTTTACTATTTTTAACAACTAACCTTTCCTGACGTATTCCTGCGAGGGAATGAGATAGAATACAGTATACATCATAGACTTAGAATATACTGGCGTTATTCTAAGTCTATGGTATACATTGTCTCCTCTCATAGATTTAGTATATACTTACGTTAGATTGACAATGTAAAAGAAAGGGCATAGCATATGCTTACGTTAGAACGAGATAAAATTGCTAGACCATACACGTACACGCTATAGGCCTATATCGGGCTGACGTCAATCGTTAACGAAACAAATCCCGCTTATTTTCGCGATATCTTTGATTTTGAAGTATTAATAACTGTTTAAAAGGTGTGATTTAAATATGCTGACGTGTGCAGTACCTGAATGCAGTTCATCAAGAAAGGAAAATTCACAAAATTATACATTTCACACGTAAGTACAATTAAAATATTTAGCACTCTAAATGCACTGTACAAATAACTGGTACAAATGTTTTATACACAAATGGATAGAGAAAATATCGCATTTTATTACGATAATGCTCTAAATGCGTAAGAATTATATTAAAAATAATAACAAATACGTGAATTCCCGCTATTTCTGATCTAATTTTTGTAGAGATTGACACTATCAATATCATCTTATCGATAATATGTTTCTAACAGGCAAAGACATATCTTTGGATGCAGCCTCTTGTAACTTCGTAATTTTTTAATTTTCTATTTTTAATTTTTAGGGTTTCGTAGCCAAATGGCATTATAGTAAATACTTTAATGAGCTAATTTAAATTCTTATAATGTCTCAGATTTCAAAAAATATTGAGGTTAAACAAAAATGGTTAAAAATGATAAATAGAGAAGACTGGGTTCCCAAAAAATATTCAACTATATGTAGCAAGCACTTTGAACAAAAATTATTTGTTTCATATAAGTGCACAAAAAAAGGGTCACAGCAGGACTGTAAAACTACCGTGGTATCAGCTTGCTTAGCATTGTGGGTAAACTGTATGCTAAGGTGTTAATTGAAAGAGTTATGGAAGAAACTGATGGAAAAATTTGGGATGTGTAAGCTGGATTTAGAAAGGGAATGGGGTGTACGGATCAAGTATTTTCCATGCGCATGATTGCGGAGAAGTTTTGGCCAAAAACCAAAAAGTTTTTGTGCTTTCATGGACTTGGAAAGGCTTATGATAGAGTGGACAGGAATGAGTTATGGCAAACACTTAACTCATTTGGTTTGAGCGCTGGTTAAAATGTATGTTTAAAAATGACTCTGAAGACACATTTTTTACTAAAGAAAACTGATTCAATAAGAATTTGATAAAAATAACAAACCTGATTTTTTAAATCCTGCATAAATTTCTAAGTACATTTCTGCGAACTCTAATCAATGGCCAACGTAAGTAAGTAGTTTCTCAAGATAGCATTTAGTTTGAAGCTTTTACTTACTCAGGCAATGTACAGTTTACAAAATAACTTTGCAGAAAATTATTTCATTTAATTTATGAAGTCAACTAGTATCTATGTTATTAATTAATTAAATTGAGATGTTATTTAGTTTATTTATACAGTACTAGCTGGTACCCTGTGAGTTGCTGCCGCAGTAGAAATTATTGTGGAAAGATTATCGTTTTAAATTTGGAACAGTTATATTGTTTAATAATACATTTATTGAGGTTGAATGATATATGTATAACTTACAAATAAATTTGTCGGTACGATACGCGCGCCACCTTCTGTAAGTTAATTGTACTATGCTTATAACCTTTGCGAAAGTGCAAGCAATAAGTTGACAAAGTTTTACCGCAATCTGATAAACGGTACGGAAGCGCATAAAATACGAACAATCAAACATTAATTGAAACGAAGTTCCTTATTGGACGGTACGAATATGGCGGATGGCGGCTACGCGAGAAAAAGTGTAAGATTTTTCCGTCACGACCCCTTCTGACGTAATGAAGACGGGCCTTAGCGGTTATAAAGAAGCGATATGGAATAACATCCATCTCCCTCGCACTTTCTTACCATGAAAGAAATATAATTTTATTTTAAATGACGCTTCATTTTAATAGACACGAACTTCGTTCCAACCGAGTGTTCCACAACACTCACGCATGTTTTTTTTAAATATATTAAGATGACATAAAGAATAGACTTACGAGTTCATGGGTCACAAGATGCACTTACGACCAGAGGAATTGTGTGCGCGTTTGCCACGCTTACTTCTATCACCATCATCATTATAGCCTATCGAAATCCACTGCTGAATAAGTTTCCCTAAAGATTTTTGCCATAGTTGGCACAGTTGGCAGACGGTTGGTAAACACGGTTTTTATCATTTTGAGTTGTTATCAGGAAGATTCTGCTGCCCGTCCACTGTTTCATTAAGCTCCTCCTAAACAGCTGGACCGATTTTTATGAAATTTTGTGTGTGTGTAATTAAGTTGATTAGAGAATGGTTTAGATTCACAATCGACCGTTTGAAGCCGGGGCGTTTCGCTAGTTCTTAACTAAAGTACTTCTGCGTAATTTATTGTTCTCATGAAGTATGAAGTACGGTGGCCTATTTTTATCAGCTGTAATGGGTTATTAGGATACTCATAATAAGGAAATAGAAATACTTTCAGAATTTTTTTATAAAGTCTAAACAATTATTTGTGGACCATTCCTTGTTTCTTCCGAAATTCGAACACGTAGCTCGCAAAGCCACAGCCAAACGTTTAGCCACTGCGTATAAAAGCGTAAATATAATTTTATCTGTAAACGGTCTTTTAATAAAATATCAGTTATTATCCTAAATGTTTTTCGTTACCGTTTTAACCCAGTAATTGATTTTATGGTCCGTCAACCGTTTCAAGCCGCTTAAAGGCGCACTTAACATTTTGAAACGCAGTTACTTCCGACGTCCGATGTTTTTTTAGCACTTTACTTTTTAAAAGAACTAAAAATTCCATTGTCTTTATATTCCGTAGTTAAAATGTTACTTTCGAAAATATTTTATTTTATATGACAACCGATAGGAAAGAAGGGTTCTCGAGTGGCAGCCTCGTACCGGTGGAACAAGTCGTCCCCCCACTAGATGCAGTGATGACCTGGTAAGACATGCAAGAAGTCGATGGATGCAGGTGGCTCAGGACCGTGCTGTGTGGAATTCCTTGAGGGAGGCCTATGTTCAGCAGTGGACTTGTGAAGGGCTGTAATGATGATGATGATGATAAATAAAAAGTGCCTCTGGCTTGTAAATATATTTTTTGTTATAAAATCGAAGTGAAAAAGAACTAGTCCACCTGATGGTAAGTGGCTCCTGCAGTACGTGGACACCCACAATCAACTTGTGTTGTCACCATTGATGGAATGCCTCACAACCTGTTATTATACTAGCTCTCTATACCCTTCAGACTGGTACGCAGCAGAGCAATCAGAGAGTGGTCACTACCTAGACGTACTTCAAAACAGAAAAGTAGTCCTACCACGTCCTGTTAGAACGCGTGTTGTGATAAACATATAAAGATTTTGCTGTGGGCCAACGGGGTGGACACTTTTTTGCTCTAAAATACCCTGTCAGAAATTAAATCTAGAAAACGGCTGAACGAAAAGCCAGGATAGCTCAGAGAAAAATTTAAAGAAATAAATATATTAACTTTGGCCTCTCAGTATACTTACGAAAATTTTATCGAAAGTGATGTACACTCTGTAAACACCAGAAACAAACACAAGCTGGCGATACCAGCTTCTCGGCTCCACATTGCCAGTAATTTATTCAGAGCACTGTATGCGATATTATAATAAAGTCCCAAAAATATACTTGATGTCTCTATTACCAAGTTTAAATATTTTATTACACGAAAACTATATAAAAAAGGTTATTATAATAAAAATGAATATGTGGTTGATAATAACCTATGTTAATGAGGAGGTCGCTTCCAAGCTGTTTTATATATAAGATTTGTAAGTATTTTCTACTTTTTATAACCTGTGTTTTATTGTAAAATTTTAATTTGAAAAAAAGTCCCGCTGAGTTTCTTACTGGTTATTCTCAGGACAGAGGTTTTTTTACGATCCAGTGGTAAAAGTAAAAAATTACTTTTAATAAGAATTGCTTTAATCTATATTGAATAAAAAATATTCTATTCTATTCTACTCTGTTCTAATGGTGTCCGGAACCTTCTTTTAAATAAAAAAAGATACCTATGTTAGGAGAAACTTCCGTAACAAGCAACTTCCATAAAGTATGACTGTGTTTGTTATCATGTTTTATGTTTTTAACTAGAGCCAATCGCTGCTGTGAAAGAAAAGCTTCAGTGTCATTGTGACTTTTTGTTATTAGTTAGTTTGTCATTATGTTACATTTAATATAAAAAAAAGTATTATTGGTTATTTTTAGAAATACTCAACTAATTTGTTCACAGATAACTGTATACTAGTCAGAGAAATTTGTTTAATGTAATGTTGATGTGCGGAGTTGAAGGAAGCTAATATCACAGGATAAAAATCTTGAGACGGTTTAAAAGAGAATAAGTTTTCGAGGCGACGCGTTGGGGCTTCGCGACACCCGGTTATGAAATTGCATTTCCGAGATTTCTGTGATTTTAGCTTTGCTACTATCGAGACATGAAATTGACTTGTAATTTCCGCTGACAAATACATATTTTTACTTTGGCATTGCAACGGTTATATTTGAAATATGTTGCTTAAATATTCGTAGGTACATCTATATTACATAGATAGTTCAAAGTCTGATGAAACCCACCTCTCACCCAAGCACGTGCAGGATAGAACAGAATCATTTTGACTCAATATAGATAACAAGAATACTCATTGAAAGTCATTTAAGATTTAACACTGGTTCGGAAAACACCTCTGTCCTGGGAAGAACCAGCAAGAAACCCAGCGGGACTTTTTTTTAAACATTAAAGTATGAAAACATTTAGAAACAGCATGATAGCGATCACTAAACAATTTTTTTAACTTTTAATGGATAAGGTTATATAATTTTCTGGGACGTTGTTGGCAGTCTGGGATTATTTCCATAAACGTCATCGCCACAAGACCCTGTTGTTATATATTTGATCTTGTCTTCTTCATCAGGCCATAAAAGTCCACTGGTGCGTCTGGAACCTTCCCAGTGTAGGGAGGATTTGCCTTAGTTGTCACCGCCTGTCGCCTGATCGGCGTACCAGGATTCTCATACGTTTTACGTTGCTGCCCTTTACCGCTCTAGGAAAATGTCTAGAATAAACGAGACAGATGGTTATCCCGGCAAAAATGGGTAGCCCAGCAGGGCTAGCATGGGCAGGAGACAATTTTATCCCCGGGGAAAGGAGAAAATATTTATCCCCTCGCTTAGTTTTATCCACAATTAGAGCATGGGCACACCGGTGGATATAATATCCGCAGTAGATAAAATGGGAGATAGATTTAGACTTCGATAGATTTTTTTTGTATGAATATAAACTTCAACCCACGTCCAATGAACTAGGATAAAATCATCCCTTTCAAATGTCAAAAAACCATAATTTTTTATCTTTCATTTAGCTCCATGCTACGGACGGGGGATATATGTCTACTCGTTATGTCAAACGGGGATATACTTCTCCCCGTTTGACATAACAAGATAATTTTATCTCTTGTCATTGGATATAATCGGGGGATAAAATTTTTGTCCCCCGCCCATGCTAGCCGGGCAGGTAGGTTAATAAACATTTTCTTACATTACCCATAGTCGCCTCTTACGACACCCACGGAACGTAATTGGGCGATAGATTCTTTTACGCAGTATGACATATATGTTAACTGTCTGAAGGGTAAAGAGCCACGCTGCAGGTATGTTATGATTGTAGCACGAATGGGTCGGCCCGACCGGGGAAGGCCCACGCTCTCACAGAATACCAGCGTAATAACTAAATACACATAAATAGTAGCTTAATGCTGCTGTGTTTCGTATGGTGAGTGTAGAGAACCGGAGACCCTTTTACTAAAAACGAGGCATTCCATCTTAGTCCTCAGGGGTGGCAGGCAACGCATCTGCATTTTGATTATTAATCGAGTATAAATGTAGATTTCTATGGGCCACAGCATCCACTTACCACTTACCCGAGCTACTCCGGTTCGATCCCCGCTGCAACAATGAAATTTTAGTTAATTGTAATTTTAATAACTGATTTAAGTACTCGGCAGTGAATTAAAAGATCGTGAGAAAACCTGCGTGTCTGAGAAAATTAAGAAATATTTAGAAGTCATATGAAGTCCACCTACGCGCATTGGGCCAGCGTTATCGACACTTCATTGCTCTAAAACCCGCTCAAAAATGAGAAGAGGCCTGAGTTCGATAGTAAAAGGACCCGGCCCCCCGTGTTCGATGCGCGAAGGTCATGGGGCCAAGAAAAACGAGAGCTTATTTAAAGAGATTCTTCTTTAAATAAACCGTGTAAAGGTTATTTCAAATGAAATGGCGTATTATTTCTTAGGTCACGTGGAAAACACATTTTATAGATTCGTTTTTATGTTATATCACGGAAAACAAACACAATAGAACAGTATAAGTATTCGATCCTCGGGCAGTGCCCTGTGAGACATTTTCGAGGTCACACGCACATTGTTTGTTCTATATTTCTCCTCGATTAGTACTAATCCCCTCAATAATTGCGGGGAGTTAGCTAACGTTTACATACCTACACATCGTACTACAAAACGGGGCCTTAACAACCTATTTACAACCATCAAACCGAGATTTTCTATAGAAATTGTATTGGAATCTCAGCAAATAACGTCGTAGTTACTTCTTTATTGGAACTCTGTTTTCACAGAGATGTAAATGTTGTCCATAACAACAATGTTTATAATTTTTATTGAAATAAGTGATTCCGGATCACCAGTAAAGCTTACCAAAGTAGGTATTTCAAAACCAACAACAAAGTACCATTTCAAAAGGTTATAATAACGTAAATGCTGCATAAGATTGCAGTTTTATGGTGCCCACACACGGTCAGTTAAACTGACATCAGTACAACTGATCATACCACTAAAAGATTGATTGTAGAAGTAATTTGTTCAGATGCTACAGATGTAGCTGAAGAAATCAAATATTTAACAGCTATTTCTGATAGCACGGATGTAAATCATAAGACGCCTAAGCGATCAGAATAACTTGAAGTTTATACCAACATCGAAGCACTTGTTTCGTCGTTTTCTCTAATAGTTCACATGCGCAGACACTTAATACACATAATCGCATCACTTTGATAAAAATCCACTTTAAACGATTATTTAAACGATAAAATAGGAGCAACAATCCGTCGATGGTCAAGTTCCTGCCAAAACTCACACTAAGTAAAGTAGTACTAAGTTTCATAGATTATAGTAATTTTAATACCACAGAGATATACTATACAAAATTACATTTCTTTTTAAGATAATAAGCAAATAAATAAACTAAGTAAATAAAGTACAGTAGATTGGGTCCATCAAGGATTAGGATTTAAGTTTACGAATGTATTGTGGATTAAATGATTTACGTGAGAAAATAAAAAATTAAAACTTATTAGGTATTTAAAAAAATATATCAACTGTCGATATCTATATTTCAATATAAATCAAACTATATACATTCTGTGTACTAAATATCGGAATTTGTCAATAAAACAAAAATACAAATTATTCATCTAAATTTATTTTATCGCCTTCAAAGTAGGCCCCATCGCTTGCAATACAACATCTCCAACGCTTCACCCAGTCTTCCATACATTTTCATAGGCTATTTGCGGTATGGCCTTTAGCTCATTCAGCGAATTTTTGTTATAGCTTCTATCGACTCAAAACGTTTTCCTCGAAGTGGTAATTTTAACTTGGGAAATAAAAAAAAGTCAGACGGAGCCATATCAGGTGAATACGGTGCTTGGTCGAGAACTTTTGTTGAATGTTTCGCTAAAAACTCTTTCACTATAATGGCTGTGTGATGGTGCATTATCATGGTGCAGCATCCATGAGTTGTGTTACCACAAATCTGGACGTTTTCGGCGGATACTCTCACGCAAACGCTTCATGACGCCTAAATAATATTCTTTATTCACTGTTTCTCCTTTGGAAGGAATTCGGAGTGAACCACACCACGGTAGTCAAAAAAAACTGTCAGCATCACCTTGATTTTGGAGCGACTTTGCCGCGGTTTTTTGGGTTTCGGCTCGTTTTCGAGACGCCATTCTGAAGACTGTTGGCTTGTTTGCATGTCGTACTCATAAACCCATGTCTCGTCGCCAGTTATTATACGTTTCATAAAGGTCGGATCCGTAGAAGCTCGGGAAACCATGTCTTCAGCGACATGCTTTCGCTGCGCTCTTTGAACAAAATTGAGCTCTTTTGGAACTAGTCGAGCGGCGACGCGTTTCATGCCTAAAATGTCAATGAGAATGTTGTGGACGGACTTAAAAGATATGTTCACCTCACTAGCCAACTCTCTCAGACTCATACGTCGATTTTCGAGCACTAGCTTCTTGATTTTGTCGATGTTTTCTTTGGTCGTAGCGGTTGAAGGTCTACCAGAACGAGGCAAGTCTACTACTACTTCGGCCTTCTTTAAAAGCCTTATACCATTCATAAGCCCTTGTTTTCGATATACACGATTCGCCGTAGGTATTTCGCAACATTTTAGTGATTCACCACATGAAATATCATTCGAAACACAAAATTTAAGGCACACTCTTTGTTCAACAATATTTTCCATTGTAAAATCGCCGATAACTCAAAACTATGACCAACAAAAGTGTAGTTTAAAACAAATTAAATGACAGATCCGCTCAAACTTTGCGCGCTAAATCAGTACAGTGCTACCAACATGCAGTAAAAAATTAGAACGACCTCTTTTACGCGGGTCTTTTTATTGACATATTCCCGATACTTTTACACAGAGTTGTATATGTCGTCCAAAAATATTAGAAATAAATATGGATATTTCTAATATAATATAATTCGATATATCGTCATTTTATCAACAGTCCTAGTTCAAACGGATGGGATTTCATTTCTCGATCGACGGAGCCGCAGCCGTGAGCGTTTGGTTGGCGTGCCTCCTACAATTAAAATATAATTTCCTATCTATTAATAATAATAATAAATAGGAAATTATATTTTAATTTGTAGGAGTCACGCCAACCAAACGCGCACGGCTACGTCTCCGTCGATCGAGAAATGAAATCCGTTTCGTATATATATTATTGTAATAAATTATGCCACCTCTGATGTTAGAAATTATTCAAAAAGTATTTAATTAAAAGAACACTACTCGGTAACAAACCCTGCTTACTATCAGAACCCCAATTACATGATAACACCAAAGTATGCAAACCAACAGCATCACTACCCATCTCAATGTAACACGGCAGCCTCTCAGCAACACGACCTTCCCTGCCTACACTAGTAGAATACCCCAACAGGCATAGTAACGACAGTGGGACTCTTAGAATTACAGACTGATGCCTCTTAGTCGCCTGTGCGATACTTTATACTGCTAAAACAAGCGGAAGATTACCATTCTACTTTCATTTGTTCGTATTTCCTTTTATTTTTTACCCTCATTCCCAACATGGCCTCTCCTGACAGGAGTCCGTTCTCGGGCTCCCTTTAGCTTTAAATATTCGTCTCCATCAACGGCATGGGAGGTGCAGGCACCGCGTAGGTCACAGGTGACGCGCTTGGCAATGGCTCTACGTTAGCACAACGTATCGTCTGAGTAAGTTATAGGCACTACGTTTGCATAAACACAAGTGGTTAAATTAAAATTTTTGTTAAAAGTCAATTATTAGATAATAAATACGCATTACTAAGAATAACTCATAAATTACTCGTCAGATCTTGATCAAATTTATATGAGACCACATGATAAGCACCAGCTTTCAAACAAAATAGAACCATCAAAATCGGTCACCTAGAAAAAAGTTCTAACACATAAAAAAACACAGTCGAATTGAGGACCTCCTCCTTTTTGAAGTCGGTTAAAAATAACTGATTAAGTCATAGGCACTGCTTTCGCATAACTTAACAAGATAACTGATTAAATCACATGCACGACGCGACGTTAGCATAGGTAACTTAACAAAATAATAACTCATTAAAGTCATAGGTACGCCGTTAGCATAACATAATTAAATAATAACCAATTAAGTCATAGGCACTCCGTTAACATAACTTAACATCTACTTAAGTCATAGACACGACGTTAGCATAACTTAAGCTAGACGCGACAGAGGCACGAGGTTAGCTTGTCCGCCTTCTACTTTTGAGAAAGAGGCACAACGTTAGCGTATCTCAATATTATTTATTAAATATTGGATTATTAAATATTGGATATTACTCTTTTAGAAAGGAAGCAATAAGTTAACTATTTCTGACACATGTGTAACTACTCAGCCTTTAAAGTAAGCATGGGGCAAGCACACACCTCGTGTGGAGGCTAAAATAACGTTACTGGCTTAATGTAACTTTCCCGTCTCGGCCCTTTCTGACCATGAAACGACCAAAAACGGCATTACACAATTTGCAACAGTCACTTAGTCGTCGGTCGAATAGATATCCGCGTGACATGGCTCGCCACTCGCAACGAAAGCTGAGCAAGCATCAGACGTCCATTTGCGGCACCAAAGCACCATGTGTTCGGCGGCAGTCGCCAGATCCATACCGCCGCAAGATCCGCCAAGAAACAGCAGGCTGCAGCGGCGTAGCCTCAATCTTATCAAGGCTCGGCCACGCACCTGACCATGTCCAATTAGTCGTCGACTATTTGGAGTAACTGTAACACTTATCAAAACATTAGAATACGAAAAGATACTTAGTTTTTCAATTCATAGCACGTTAAAGTTAATCCTTTATTTTGATACATCGCTTAAACATTTCAAACTTTAAAATGTAGCCTATGTAAATCACATTTTGCATGTTAAATTTCCACTGAATGCAAACTATAACTCATCTAGTATACCTCTTTTCAATATTTCTTTCAACTTTTACACTTTAAACTTTTACTTTACACTTTAGTGGTACGTCAATGTCGTAAATAGACAGCTTTCATTACAACCCTAAACATAAAAATAAAGGCATCAATGCGAAGCACATTATAGTCGTTCACGAACGTAGGTAATAAAATTATTAAACAAAAGGATTTAACTTTTAGCTTAAAACATTTCATTTTATACTTTTTCTTTACATTTTAAATATACGTCAATTTAATAAATAGGACTTTATCCCAATTCTGATATAATAAATTATGCCACTTCTGATGTTAGAAATTATTCCAAAAGTATTTAATTAAAAGAACACTACTCGGTAACAAACCCTGCTTACTATCAGAACCCCAATTACATGATAACACCAAAGTATGCAAACCAACAGCATCACTACCCATCTCAATGTAACACCGCAGCCTCTCAGCAACACGACCTTCCCTGCCTACACTAGTAGAATACCCCAACAGGCATACTAACGATAGTAACACTTCAAAAGATATTTTTATTCATGTTAAGATAAGTATTAAGACAATTTTAAGAAATGGATCAGATAATATGATAATTTTATTTATTTAATACATGTGTTATTTATTTTTAACCGTTTATTTTAATGATTAAAAATTAAATTACCTATCTGTAGAGCGGGCGACACCCCACTGTTACTTGCACCATTATTCTGTGCTTGCACTCTCGGAGTACGCTAGCCGATAGGTATTACAACGCGAGATCTTGAACGAGTGACGGAGCCCTGCTATAAGCACGCTCACTCACGGTCAGTTTGGCGTGATGCAAATGAACTGAAGCCAGCAGATTATGGTGCGCCCAGAAAAATCCGTGGGCATGGGCACATTCTGAAGGTTTTATGATGACCAGATAATGCTTATCGGTTTTCAGTAACGCAAATAGTTAGCCTAGCTTTCTATGTTTATCTAATTGAGCACGCTACGTGTTACATTCTAAAATAAAGTTGAAGCACAAAAACGTCACGAATTAAAATAAGTTAAATTAAACAAAATAAAATCCGAAAAATTTGTTTTATTAAATGTGTAGTATTCGTGTAATAAATCATTGCGTACATTATTTCATTTACTAAATCTAAAAATCTTACTTCCAGTCAAAAATCATTGAATTCTAAATACTGAGTACAGGTAACTTGGTCATTTATAGGAATTGGTGTTAATGGTGCTTGTAGGTTTTCTTGAAGTACGCAGATATTTTCGTCTTCTGGTTTAGTTGGTTATGCTTTTTCCGTTTTGCCTTATTTTTTATTGCCTGTAAAGTATATGGCCGATTTCAAATTTGTACCTACTTGGGACTTTTGCTGCTTATTTAATTGCCTGAAAACATAACAAAGTGAGTAATAATACTGTTTTTACTATTACACAGTCTGGTAATAAGCCACAAACCACAATAAATCTGAAAGGGTATTTCAACTAGTTACTTCTTGAGCCCTTTCAAATGAGCTCAAACACGATGGTGTTTCGTAGTGGCATAACTGAGATCTTTTACCCCACCTTTTAAGTCCACCATCGTGAAGGTAATATCATCACATTGACCTGGGTCTTTTTAAGCCCTTTCAAATAAGTTCAAACACGATCGTACTACCTAGTGCCGCCACTAAGATCCTATACCCACCTTCGGATTGCACCATCAAAAAGTTGAGGTCATAACAGTCACCTAGGTATTATAAGCCCTTTAAAATGAGTTCAAACACGATCGTTCTATCTAGTGCCGTCACTGGGATCCTATACCCACCTTCGGATTGCACCATCAGAAAGGTGATATCATCATAGTCATGTAGGTCTCCATTAACCTTTTTGAAAATGAGTCAAAACACGATGGTTCTACGTATTAGCATCACTGAGATCCTTTACCCACCTTCTGAGTCCACCATAGGGAAGGTGACATCATCATAGTCCGCTTGGTCTCCATCCTTCGTCAAACGAACTTCTCTAAATATATAAAATAATATAACATTTAAACATTATAGAAATAATGTAAGTAGCTACTAAGAAAGTAAGTACTTACCAATGATTGAAACGAACTGAAGCCAGCGGATTACGGTGCGCCCGGAAAAATCCGTGGGTTGCCGTCAGTTAAAAATTTCAACTTAAGATTTTACACTCACGATCAATTTTGGATGTACGTCAGTTCAACTGAGCAGTTCAACTGACAGTACGCTCGAAAAAATCCGTGGGTTGCCGTCAGTTAAAAATTTCAACTTGAGATTTCACACTCACGGTCAGTTTTTGGATGTACGTCAATTAAACTGATCAGTTTAACTGACCGTGTGTGGGGACCATTAGTATTAAAGGGAAACTCGCTTATTACTGATAAGCGAATCTTGATTAAGATGTTTTAATATAATTATTTCTTCATTGATTCCATCTTGTTTTTTTTTTATAAAACGGAGGTGACAATCGTAATCAGAATCCACCTGATGGTATTGTACTTCAAACAAAGGAGTCTACATATATTGTCACCTCTGAGGACTAAGATGGAATGTCTCACAGTTGTTAGTTAGACAGTCCGGAACACGGCAGTGCAAGCACTGAGATTTGTCGGCAGAAATACCTGGTACCTACTCAGACGGACTCCTAGCAGAAAATAAGTCCTGCCACCAGTATGAGAAGCAGCAGCTGGAGAAAGAATCACATTATTCCCGGCTACAGTACTCTATTACATACTGAATTAAGTTGTTTACTAGAAATTGTATAAAATACAATATAATACATGCTAGTAGTGCAACGTAAATGGACTTTAATAATATGAGATTATTTTATTGAAAGAATTTTATTTCAACTTGAACAATGTGGAGAGGGCTTAGCCCTCTTCATATTGTTAGACACAAGTATTTATTCGGAATTCAAATATCAACTTTCGAAGATATAACAATAGCTTCTATTCTCATACATCTCTTTATTGTTCGTTTTATCTCCAGTCGATCTACGTATTTGTGGCAAAACAAATACAAAAATTGTTTTTACATATCAATGAATTTGCAATATTACACTTAAGCTTATGCTTTCCCAAAGGATTTCGTTATTTTTATCGGAATCTCTAATACAAATGCTTAGTTAAAGGAGTATTAAGTAGATATAATATTATTACCAATATCATCATCATCATCATTATCATTACAGCCCACAAGTCCACAGCTGAGTATAGACCTCTCCCAAGGAACGCCACCAAGAACGGTCCTGAGCCAATAAATATATCTTAATATTATATGCCTCCGCCATAGATTGCCTATATGGAGGATATTTTCCATATCATCATCACCATCATCATCATCATTACAGCCCTTCACAAGTCCACTGATGAACATAGGCCTCGCCTAAAGAATGCCACAAAGCACGGTCCTGAGCCACCTGCATTCATCGGCTTCCTGCAAGTCTTACCAGCTCGCCACTCCATCTAGTGGGGGCCACCCCACACTTCGCCTACCGATACGAGGCTGCCACTCGAGGACTTCCCCATCGGTTATCGTTTCTTCGAACTATATGGCCAGCCCATTGCCACTTCAGCTTACTAATCCTTAGTTTATCCTCAGAGAAACCTCGAGCACAGACCTCTCCATGGCTCGCTGAGCGACCTTGAGCTTTCTCATACGGCCAGCAGTGAAGGACCAGGTCTCAGATCCATAAATCATCACTGGCAACACGCACTGGTTGTAAAATCTCGTTTTCAAGTTTTGAGGTATACCTGACGTGAAGTTATATTTTCCATAGTTGCTGATAAAATATAATTAAAATTAATTAATTAATGTCAATCAAAAAAATGTAATTACCAAATAAACATTATGAGAAAAGGTAAACCAAAATGATGCCTCTGTAGCGAATTGTGCAAATGACAAAAAAGGACACCTGCGGAGTTTCCTTTAGCGCTTCATCTCCGGACAGAATAAACTAATCGTAGCAGTAGTTGATTAAAAACATGCTGACGTTTTAGAAAAGAAATTTTAATTTCGTATGTCAAAAATAGTATTCATTTCTTTTCATTTCGGCGGCTAAGCGCTTGTCTGCGACATAATGGGCCGTGGGTTCAAATCCCGCACAGAACAAGTATTTGTACGGCTGACAAAAAAATATTCCAAGTCTGACAGTAATTTTTTCCTCGTGTAATTTACTTTTAAAATACCTACACGCAAGTGAGTAGGTAAAGTTTGTAAAGAAAAAAGAGAATTGTCATTATTTATTTTCATCACTTACCACTAAGTGGGATTAAATCAAACTGGCTTATAATAAATAAAAGAACAAAGAAGGCAAACTGAAAGCACTTAGCTTGTGTTTAATGGCTCCATAATTCCTTTGAAGCGTGGAATGAGGCAAGACACGTTTTAAAAAATATCATCCCATTACAGTGTTAATATTCAGTCAATTGGTGGGAAAATAGAACAATAAAAATAAAAATCAAAAAGATGAGTTGCTAATATATGACAAAAATTACGTTAGAGCTTATAATCGTCCCACTAGTGGGCACAGGTTATCTTTCATTTCTGAGGGTTGTGAAGCAATAAGTCCGATCTTGCACCAATTCGTGTTGGCAGACTTCACACTTCTTCGAAAAACTTTTCTTCCCAAGCATGCAGGTTTCCTCGCGATATTTCACGATCAGCACTTGTAAACGCAATCAACAATTTAATTGGTGGCAGCGGGGATTGAACCCAGGTCACTTGCGTACTGTGAAATTCCGTACGGCGAGCGCTTAGCTCCTGTGCTATCACGCCTCATGAGGTATTAAAACATTTTAAAAGGCAAAATGTTTGAAATAACTGAAAATCATTAAGTAAAGTTCAAAAGTTTCAGTAAAACTTTCGATTCTTCATGAAGTTTTTTCTGATCGAATTGTATCACTGGCGCTGCGAAGAGATGTTGCATCCCTTTGCATTTTCTATCGCATTAACCACGGAGAGTGCTCATAGGAATTGTTCGGATTAATTCCAGCTGCCAAATTTCACGAACGCACATCGCGACACAACTCACAATACCATCCACATCATCTGGATGCTTGGTGGTCCACCATTGTACGTTTTACTAGGAGTTTTCTTCTTCGCACGACTTCTTTGCGGAATCGTTTACCACGCAGCGACTTTTCGAGACGACTTAGGGATCTTCTAAAAACAAGCTTACTCCTTTTTAAAAGGCCGGCAACGCACCTGCTATTCCCCTGGTGTTGTGGTTTTTAGCAGTCGACACTAACCATCAGGTGAGCCGCATTCTCGTTTGCCTGCTCTTCTATAAAAAAAGGCAAAGTAAATCTAGTTGCCAATCTGTTCAATCTGTACGTAGACTTGATTAGGTTTTTGTATAACATCTTGTAGTTTAATTTAAAGAATACCTGCGGAGCTTCTTACATTTCATCTCCGGACGGAGGAATCTCATTTTGAAACGGTAGTAGTAATCTACTACATAAATATACTAAAACATTCAATAAATAAATAATAAATCATTCTTAATGCACAAACATGCTTTGCTATGTGATTGTAAATAGCATACAAATTTACATAAATAACACATACGCGTGAAAAATGTAATCTAATCTAATACAATACAATTAGACTAAAACAATTTCTTTTATAGAATAAGGGTACATTATTGGTATTTAAAAAACGTGTTAGAGATAAATTTTTTTATCCTTTTAATTAATATATATTATTTTATTACATTAGTATTAGTTTATATATATTATATGTAGCTATTGTATTTTTATTTATGGTATTATTTTATTTTTATTTATAGTATCATTTAATATAATTTACGAAACATCTTGTATATTATTTATAGTAGTATTAGTATTGTACGCACAAAGTTTGCCTTTTTAATAAATTTTCCATTGTGGGTCCTACTGAAAGATTTTTTTTATAGGAGAGGGGGCAAACGAGCATGTGGCACACCTGATGGTAAGTGACTACCGTCACCCATGAACAACTGCAACACCAAGGAATTGCAGATGCGTTGCCGGCCTTTTAAAAAGGAGTAGGCTCTTTTCTTAAAGATCCCTAAGCCATGAATGAAGAGACCCCTAAGGACGAGTGGCCAAAGTGCTTTTCTCAGTGATTCCATCGGATGCAGCGATGTATTGATGTAAATGGACACTATTTTGAAAAGATATAATAAAACTAATAACTTGCTAGTTTGTTCAGTTTTTGATTTTCTAAGAACTTTCAGTGTCACCCTCGTATTCGTATTTCTGAATACTTATTCTGTTAGATAATTAAAACAATACCATTTTAAAGACTTTATTTTTTTAGTAAATAAATTAAGAAACTTAAATTTTGAAAATTTTCATACAAAAATTACATTAAAAAATAATTTATTAAAATAGTTCTCACAGGAATGCTATAACCAATACTGATTATAATTATCACAATAAAATAAATCACCGCAAAAAAAATCTCGTATGAAAATATTTTTCGCCATATTAAATACTATTTTATTGTAAAAAAAAACAATAACAAGTATTTTGTTGTATCCACAAATGTCATAAATAAGTGCAAATAACGAGAATCGTCAATTTATTTTTTGTCTACATTTTTGCTTCTAGCTCGAAATGGCGGGGTAATGACGTAGGTTTTTTTTATTTCCTTGTATTACTGAATAGTTAACAAATCTAAAAATGTCATTAACTTGGCATCGGCAGCTATTGGCAACAACGAAACCTCCATTGAAAATCAAAAAGACGGAAATTTTCCTTATAACATTTAAAAATTAAAAAACCACAAAGAACGGATAAGAATGATAGAAGAATATCGGATAACTTCCAGGCAAATATTAAAATGTTCTGGAAACTCGTAAGAACTGCCAGGGGACATTCAAAACAGCCTAGAATGAATGCTATACGAGACCAGAATGGCTGTATTCTGAATGACGAATCAATTATATCAAATAGCTCTATCTTCTGAGAATATAAAAGAATCAAAACAATTTCAGTAATACGACTTTTGTTCTAACAACTTTTGAGATGGAACACGCCGTTTCGTCCCATAGTGCGTCGTCCAACCCGTTTGAGACGACGGATTCGTGTTACAACCATAATATAGCAGCAGCATGTCTCTACCACGCCAAAAAATCATTAATAAAATGAAGATACTTGATTAATTAATTAGTTAATTCAATAAAAAAATGACAAATTACCTTCATTGTTTAATAAATAGGTCCCTGATGTCATAAAATTAGTTTTTATTCTAAATAAATTATTATTATATGTATATTATTAATAAATTATGTATAATAAATATTCCTTTAAGTATTGAAGGAGCAGTTGCCAAACCATAAACAGATTGTTATTAATATATAAAAATAATTCTGCGTGTGTTGACTACGGTGTTAATTTTTGAATAGTCGTCGAATATTTCTATTTGATACACTTTCGTCAAATCAATTTTAGAAAACTGTTTTTCCCCACTTAAATTATTGAATAAACAATCAATGCTTGGAAGTGGATACCGATCAGTTTCTAAGGCCGGGTAAATGGTGCTTTTATTGTCGCCACAAATACGTAAAGACTAAAAATCCTTTACTTTTAAGGACTACTCCTAGACACGAGGCTTAATCGGTGTGACCGGTGTAAACACATGAGAATACACAGAGCCGTGGTAGTTCAGGGGCTAAGCATACGCTGTAAATTTCATAGTACGCGAGTACGCGACTATATTTTTTTATGTGTTACCTCAGAACTTTTTTCTAGGTGAACCGTTTTTTATTTTATTTTTTATTTGAATGCTGGTGTTTTTCATGTGGTCCCATATAAATTTGATCAAGATCTGACTAGTAGTTTTTGAGTTATTCTTAAAAATACGTATTTAATTGACTTCGACTACATTGACGATGTTCTCATTTTATTTATATTGAAGTCTTTTGTACAAAATTTTTAATTTTACCACTTGTTTAAATACTAGCAATGCTGTTTATATTACTAATATTTTCTTCAACCACTAATGGTAAGATAAAAATGCTTGTGTTAAGAGTGGTTCACAACAGTAGTGGGATGCCGGATTCGAACCCACAACCTTTTAAGTTTACAGTCCGCACCTTGCCATTTCCTTTTTCACTGAAAAAATAAACTGGTTAATGTCTATGGGTGAGTTTTATGGCAGCAATTGCACCACTTTGCAACTGCATTTTTGCCTACTAATAGGGAATTGTACCTTTCAGGTTTTTATATTAAATTTATTTTCTTTGTGAGGCAGTGGTTTATTGCGCATAATCATTATTTGTAGTTCCTTAATATTTATATATTCATTATCGTAGTCAATACGGTCGATTTCATAATTGTGGTTTACACATTTTAAACAAATTGCTATTAGGTATTACTGATGGATAAAATTTGATTATCCCGGCCGGAGTGATCAGTAATGGATAACATTAATAAAATTATACAATTTGTGGTGCGGTGCGGATTTACTATAATGATGGTAAAAATTGTATGTTGGTTTGAAACAGAAAAAGAACATAAACTTTTTTATTCAATATAGATTATAAATAATACTTATTGAAAGTCACTCTTTTGTTTAATTACCACATTGTTTAAATGGCCAACTGCTGGTTCAGAGTTATTAAAAGTATGATTTTATTCGCGATACTGCAAATGTTCCTAAATTCGGGCTACAGGAAGGATGTGAAAGAATGCATTTGCACTCACTTGGACTTCCGCTGGTCTCGTGTCTCGAAGGCGCAGCCACGACGGTCGGATGCCGGCTGTCTTCACGCATATAAATTTCACAGATTATCGCAAAATATAGCGTTATTTCAAATGTTTATACACTTTGTTGTATTCTTGTATAGTTCAATATCTAAATCTAAACCAATCAAGGGCGAGAGCGATTGCTCGAGATATAGGCGGAACGGTTGTTTTCGTGTCTTGCGAGCTTGTGAGAACCCCGTTTAACACAAGAGTGCACATGCTAGGCATAAAAGGCGGTAGATAGGAAACCCGGAAATGGGCTTTGCAGTACTCTTATTGGATAAAAATTTAGAGGAAATGCGGGCCGAGACTTTTGAAAATTAGGTATTTGAAGAAACTATCGCTGTCGCTCTGCGAGCGCTCGGCGTCCGATAAGGACAACTGCAGATCCGACTGAATAGCCTAAGTAAAAAGGCATAATTCGAGGTTTGGTTCTCTACCATTTTAAAAGATATTTAATAAACTAAATAAGAAGGATATACACTGTGTCACTATGTTTTTCATTTTTCAGTATTAGTTATCAAATTTGAACACTAGGCCTCTGTTGACAGCGGTCTAAATAGGCAATTTTGACAATTTTGTAAGGGTTCTAGTGCTTATAAACATAATGTATCATCAAAAAGGAAAATATAGGGACATAGAAGAGGTTGATATTTATTTTATTGCAAAAACTCATTACTATAACGTCATAAACCAGAAAGAAAACAGGCGAGAGCGTTTGTATGGAGAAAAGACCACCCGCATTTCTTCTTATCAAATCTCATAAGCGTTAGGCGGTAGTTGCAAAGTGGCGCGAACATTATTTAACAGTTAAACAGTTACAGCCTATATACGTCCCACTGTTGGGCACAGGCCTCCTCTCATTTCTGACGGGTTTTAGGGCAAGGAAATGTCCGCCACGCTGCCCCAATGCGTGTTGTCGAACTTCACATGTCTTTGATATATTTTTTTTCTTATTTCTCAGACATGCAGGTTTCCTCACGATATTTTCCTTCACCGCCGAGCACGTGGTAAATTAGCACTTAAAATTGCAATTAACAATTTCATTGGTGTCGGCGGGGATCGAACCCGGGTTCTTCGCGTACTGTGAAATTTACAGCGCGCGCTAACCATCTGAGCTACCACGGCTCTATGTTCTATGATGTACTCAAAAAAGGACGATTAAAAATTTCGAGCTTATCAACGCATAGTGGACCCGGGTAGACCGCAATGTTTGCGAAATTCACAAATGAATTGAGATGCAGTATTATTATTGCAAAATAATCACCAAAAATACCAACATTTCTGTTATAATAATAATATATAAAACATCCATTTTCGATCGATGGCTTTAACAGGATTAAGTACAAGGAAATCATATTTTTAAAGAACAAAATTCAATGACTTCATCACACAAAGCGATTCTTATTTGTTTGTTCGTATTTAGCAAATTTAATTATGTAAAGTTTAATAAAAGCACTTCAAGGTACTCTACGCTTTTTTATTTCTTTCTTTTGACGTATTTTACTTCCATTGTTTTTAAAGCGTTGTCTACATTGTAATACGTTTGTACACTATAGAAAATAATGCGACTCCAGCATTACTTGGATTCAATACAATTCAATACTTCCGCACAAATCATCTGCATTCAGTTTCCAATTTAATCTGTATAAACGTCGCCTTTGCAACTTTAATCGTAATGTTTTTAAACGGACATTTTTGTTGAAGAGGCTCTAGTCTAAATGAATCAGATAACATTTTTAGTAGTTTGTGGAAAATTGGTAAACCCCTATATATCACTATTGAAAGAATAAGCAATAATCAACTTTTCGTAGTTGTTTATAATGTATATTAAGTCCCTTTCAAAAATAGTGTGTTATAAAAGGGACGGTGTGTAATATCAAGAAAAATAACCTTATACTTTATTATAATTTATTATTGGCATTATTGAACTTTTTGTTGAATTTTGAACGTTCATAAGAGGTTTGTAAAAATTCTTTACAAATAAAGATATTTGATTTGATGTGACCACAGAGCAACACAGACACAGAACACAATTACTCTCTACCGAGAGAACACAGGCCACCGGCGCGGCGGACCGGAGGGGAATAGCCATAGCGGTTTTCCTCAATACAAAACTGTCTGTCATTTTTTGCTGGGGGCAGGGTGATGCAACTTTGTTTGAAAGCTGAGAAATCTGCACACAATCATGATTTTGTCAATGTTTGTGTTGGGCTTGTAAAAATAAAGCGAGAAAAAAATATCGCTGTTTCTTTCTTTCGCGTTGCTTCAGATTGTCATTTTAAAAATTAGATACAAATATACATAATTATTACACTTAGCGCAACTTAAACCTTGCATTGATATAATAATTTTGACGGAGTGCTGGTTAGATAAAAATAAACCAATTCCCACTTTACATAGCTACTGTTCCTATTCGACAAATACTCAGTTAAATCAAAACGATGGTGTGGTAGTTTACATAAAGAATGTTTATAGAGCACTTGTTAAGGAAATAAATTTATACAAAGCTTCATGTTTACAAATAACTATAAATCAATACACAATTTTAGGTATATATCGTTCTCCTTCCATCACAAAAGCTGACGAATTTATTCACTCTGTTGATTTACATCTAAATTCAGTTAAAACTAGTCATATTATTATAGCGGTGACATTAATATAAATTTATTACCTATTATGTGTGAGCAAAGCTATGAAAGAAATAACAGAAATCTTTATCTGACCGCTTTGGCTACACATGAAATACTTCCAGGCCACCATTTTTCTACCAGAGGATTGCGTTGTTTGGACCATTTTATGCTAAAATTGATAAAAAGAACAACCGCTTTCGTCGCAATTCTCGATACAACTATAACAGACCACAATATGACTCTACTTAGCCTAGTGGGCAACAATAGTTTAAGCAAATCTAATAAAACAAAATCTGTAACTGACTTTAATGCCTTAAACAGTCTACATTTAAACTTTTTGACGATTTATATTTATGTACAGACCCAAATACTCTAACTAATATATTGATCGATAAAATATCTATTGCATTAGTTAAACACACCAAAATTTTAGCTGTTCCTGGGACAAGAGATTTATCAAGCCCTGGATGACAGAAGGTATACTTCGATGCATAAGAAACAGAAATGCTATGCAAAAAAACTAAAACAAGACCCAACTAATGATATATTAAAGATCACTTACCGTCGTTACCGAAATATTTGTAATAAACTTATTAAAAACAAAACGTAAACATGATTTTAGCGTCATTTCTAAATCTTGTAAAAATAATAAAGTTCTCTGAAAAATATAAATGAAGTTACACAATTAAAAAAAGAATGTTTCAAATTCGTGTTTATTAAATATAAAACCTACACCCCAGGATTCAGTTAATTATATTAATAAATATTTCTCCAGAATAGGTAGTTGCCTAGCTGAAGAAATTAAGTCTAAGATGTTGTATAGCTCGATTCCTAAATCCACTACTACTGTACTCCTAAACTCTTTTGTTTTGCTCGAAACAGATAATGCTGAAGTAGAGCGGGTGTTGATGAGTCTTGACTCTGATAGCGCTCCCGGTGGGATAAAATTCCAAACAGGTTTTGAAGTTGGGAAAGGATTTGTTTGTGCCCGTATTCACTTACCTTATAAATCTCTGTTTTACGAGTGGTATATTTCCTTACGCACTTAAACAATCATTAATAACACCTGTTTATAAAAGTGGAAACAGAGACGATATAAATAACTACCGCCCGATTTCTGTCCTACCAGCTTTGTCCAAAATTGTAGAGAAAATCTTAAATACTAGGATATTAAACTACTTAAATAAATATAATATTTTATCAAATCAACAATTTGGCTTTAGAAAACAGCTTTCCACAGAAGACGCTATTCTCACATTAAGCTCTTTAATAGTAAAGAATTTAGATAATGGCAAAAAGTGTATTACAGTATTTTTAGACCTGAGAAAGGCTTTTGAAACGGTCTCTATTCCTGATCTTTTAAAGTTTTGGAGCTTATCGGCTGGGGATACTTCGCTAAACCTGATGTTCAGCTACCATGAGCGCACTCAGCGTGTTCATGTGGACGCTGTGTTGAGTGACGAAGAAAATGTTATTTTCGGCGTCCCTCAGGTAGCGTCTTAGGCCTACGCTGTTTTTGGTTTATATTAATGAGCTGTGCAAACTTTCTATTCCTCACGGTCACATCTTTTCCTATGCTGACGATACAGCTGTTACTTTTTCGGGAGACACTTGGGAGGAAGTGAAAATGCGTACAGAATCGGGACTTAATACTATAGCGGCCTGGTTAAATAACAACCTACTCTCATTAAACACGCATAAAACAAATTATATTTGTTTTGCTATTTGTAATTACACTCAACCACCAGCTAACTTCAGCATTAAAATACACACTTGCCAAGACAGCCTAATTTTTAATTGTGACTGTGCTGTTATTGATAGAGTGGACAAAACAAAATATTTAGGTGTTATTATTGACCAGAGACTGTCTTGGTATAACCATATTGAATTAAAACTGGCCGCATAAGAAAATTGATGTGGATTTTCAAAAGTTAAGACATGTAACAACCAACGAATTACTGAACAAAGTATATACAGCACTGGCTCAATCTGTTCTTACTTATTGTATCCCAGTATGGGAGGAGCTTTAAAACAAGATTCCTTGAGGTTGAGCGAGCTCAAAGAGCCCTGCTTAAGGTCTGCTATTTCAAACCATACCGATTCCCCACTACTGACCTTTATAATTTGTCTGGTGTCTTGTCAGTTCGAAAGTTATATATTTTATTCTTATTGCTTAAAATTCACAAATCTACTAGGTATGAACGTGACAAGACAAACAAAAGAAGAAACGACTTAGTTCTATATACTGATCGCTGTAAAACGACATTTGCTTCAATACAATATGAGAAAAGGGCAGTATACTTATATAATAAAATAAATAAAATCTTAAGCATATATCCATTGCATAGCATAGAAGTTAAAAGAAAACAATAGAATGGTTGAAAACTTTAAATTACAACGAAACCGAAACACTTCTAGACAAAATTACTTAACTTGTTACACATAATCAATAATTTACTAAATATACCATACCTCAACATACACACACCACATACACATACACTACACAATCACACAACTAACACCAACGGATATTTTATTGTAAAAATACTACATAAGTTTAACTGTAAGTCAAAAATCTATGTGTTACCCAAGTTCTAAACACTAACTTATATAAATGAAGGACGGGAAGAGCGGAGCCTCCTAACACAAGTTTCCTAACTTAAAAGGAGTGTTCCAATAATGTATTTAATTTTAAGTATTACTGGTTTGAGAATAAAGATTTTTTTTTTTTTTTATTATATCGGAAGAAACTGAAAATGTTAATTATGTGATATATTTTTTTTGTTTGCACCTCACAGTAATTATATACATATTACTTTGAGGTTTTCACAATTAATTGACCTACTAATTGATTAAAATTCTTTCATGTTGAAAAAAATTTCTCAAATTATTTCATAGGTTTAGATTTTAATATTTATTATTGCTTTTTGCTTAATCGCAGTTATTACCGGTCCAGAATATCTAGTTTTCGTTTGTAGGCATTTCCTCGCGATTGTGTATGTAAAGATTTTTGTGAGATGTTGACTCTGTATGAGATATTGACTATAAATTAATTTATTATTTAAAATTTTATGCACGATATGTGATCAGAATCAAAGGTAAGTTAAGTGTTGTGCAAACAAAAAGCACAAAATCATCTGATCACTTTCCGCAGGTTTCCTACAATAGAAGAAGAAAAACTTTTGACAATATTGTGGTAAGTATTTAAGCATTTTGAATTTATTGATCGTTATTTGTAGCGATTATTACTATATTAACTCGAACTTTATCTGTTTCAGATCATGTATTTGGGCTGAGTTAAGTTTTCACTATACGAATTTTGCTGATTTAAATTTACGTTAATGTTCTGTGAAGGATAACTCTCACAATAACGTATATTATAAATCAATAACATGCGTGGAAATATAATCTGCAAAAGCAATAAAAACATCAATAATAATTGTATAGCGTATAAAACAATCTGTCTTCCCAAAAATAAAATTACATAACTATGTACCTATTTTTAGTTTTATTTTATCCCATATACTCCTATAAAGTAATTTTCCTATAAAGTAATTTTGGTGCAACCTCTCAAATATATGGGAATTCACCCAATAGGTTTGTGAGGCTCGAGCCAAAATTACTCAAATTTGCTTTAAATAAAAAGTTTAAAAGTTACAGAATACAAGGTTTGAAATTCCCGCTAAAAATGTTTTATATGGGCGCCCACCCTGGCGCTTTTAGTGTACACTCATAAACACGTGTTTCCTTTTTAAGTATGAAGTTGGCGTTCTTCTCTTGGTAGAGAGTAATTGTGTTCTGTGTCTGGGGGTAATCTGAGCACACAAAAACAATTGTATGTTACTATGAAACTCAGACATAACAATTAAAACAATAAATTAACAATTTCACACACACACACCATTACATTATTACAGTATCGCTCGGTGACAGCGGCAACTCGGATACAGACTGCATTGTATGAAGGCGAGCGGCCTTTGTTTAAATATTTCCCTTTCTATACTATTTTCATCTACAGTCATCATCTTGTCATTTTATTTATATATTTTTTAATTTAATTCTATAATCTATGTACATTTCATTAATTTTAAACCACAGACTAAGAATATACTTTCTAAGTCTATGTTTTAAACTATTCTTTGCATAATAATGTTGTCAGTAAGCAATCGCTTGCACAGTGATAATGCCGCCTACCGTACCTTCTTAATTTATTCCGTTATGTTTTTGTTTTAATGAGTACTGTTGTACAATCTATACATATAATAAATCTGTAGAAAAGTCGTGTCTGTAATTCTAATATATTCTTGAAAAAACAATTCCAGGGGACTAAATAAAGGGTTCTGAAGCCAAATTAGTTGTTTTTAGAATTTTTGTCTGTCTGTGTATTACGGATTCACGCAAAAACTACTGGTCCGATTTACATGATATTTTGAATGTAGGTAGTTAGTAACCCGGGGCAACTTATAGGCTACTTTTTATCATTTTATTATTTTCAATTTATTATTTAGAGACTTTAACATCAATCTCCTTGAAACTTCTTCCATTAGTATTAAGTTTAGCTCATTGTTTAAATCGTATAATCTTGTTAATTTATACTTATAACCAACACGTATTGCTGGGCCTATTGCGACCTGTATAGATAACATTTTTACAGATGTTAAGCCCTTGCATAAATCAATTATTCAAAATTTAAGTTCAGATCTCAGTGGACAGTTGATATCATTGCCTTACATACACAAAAAACAGAAAAATAAGAAATTTGTGTTTGTTCCAATAAATGAACATCGCTTGGAGAGGTTTAGAAGTAATATAATAAAAAGACTTCCATCACTTTCATTTAAAAATAGTGCTAATTATTTGTATGGTACGTTATTTAAAATTATAACTTGTGAATTTAGTAGAATATTTACTTCTAAAACTTTCTCTTTTAACAGTCGCAAATCATTTAATGAATGGGCGACAGTAGGAATTTATAAAAGTAGGCGAAAGTTATACGAGCTTTATAATGAAAGATCATATAATACTCGTGTTATATTTAGAGATTATGTAAAAACATATTCTAAAATAGTTAAAAAAAGTGTGCTCCGCAGCTAAGGTTTTACATTTAAGTAACTAAATTAAAACTGCATCTAACAAAATTAAAATGACCTGGAGAATAATAAATAGTGAAACGGGCAAGGTCAAACCGCGCAACTCGGATTTTCAATTAAATATTAACAATAATTTAACTCGATCTGATCAAGAAGTTGCTATGGCTTTTGAGAAACATTTTACTGATGTTCCTTTTTTGACAACAAAATCATTAAATTATTCTCCTACTGTCGCCGATTCATTGCTTAAACAAAATGTAAAGGCTTGTTCAAATACTTTTAAATTCCATAGAGTATTGCCAAAAGATATCGTTAAATATTTTAAAACTATTGATGTTAAGAAAACGGCAGACTTATGGGGGATTTCCGTTAAAGTTATTTTATCTATAATAGATATAATGGCACCTTATCTAGCCACTATATTTAATACAAGCGTCGAATCTGGTGTGTTTCCTGATTTAATGAAACATAGTAAAGTCATACCTTTATTTAAATCTGGTAGTACATTAGACCCCGCCAATTTTAGACCCATTTCTGTACTACCAACATTTAGGAAAAATAAATAATAATGATTTTAGATCAGATCTTTAGTTTCTTTAATATTAATAAATTGCTACATAAAAATCAGTTCGGTGTTACAAGGGGTCGCTCGACAACTGACGCTGGAGTTGAGCTTATTAAACATATTTTTGTGCATGTGAGAATTCTGAAGATGCTTTGGGTATATTTTGTGACCTTTTCAAGGCATTCGACTGTGTTCACCATGAGACATTAATCAGGAAGCTACAATACTATGGTGTCAAGAAAACAGCATTTAAACTTATTATTTCATATTTAAGTAATAGAATGCAGAAAGTTATTATCAATGGTAAAAGTTCTTCCGGGTCACCTGTACTAATGGGTGTCCCTCAGGGCTCGATTCTCGGCCCATTCCTATTTCTAGTATATATTAATGACTTACCTTCCCTTGTAGGGGATAATCATGATAAAGTATTATTTGCTGATGATACTTCCTTGATTTTTAAACTTAAACGTCAATCATTTAAATGTGACGAAGTGAATAATGCTATATCAAAGTTAGTGCATTGGTTTAACGTTAATAATCTACATTTAAACGGAAATAAAACTAAATGTATTAAATTTACAACAACGAATGTTAAAAATTGGGTACCAATGTGTTTTTAAATGGGGAAGAACTGAGCCCTGTTGAATCCACTGTTTTTCTTGGCATCACTCTCGACGCAAAACTGCAGTGGGGCCCCCCATATATCCAAACTAGCAAGCAGACTAAGTTCTGCAGCCTATGCTGTAAAAAAGATTAGAGGTCTCACTAGTGTCGAGTCAGCTGATTAGTTTATTTCAGTTATTTCTATAGCATAATATCTTATGGGATTTTGCTATGGGGAAATGCGGCTGATTCAGAAACAATTATTGTTTTATAGAAGAGGGCCATTAGAGCTATTTACAACCTAAAACCGAGAGAGTCTCTTAGAGATAAATTTAAAGAAATAAATATATTAACTTTGACCTCTCAGTATATTTACAAAAATTTTATGTATGTTCACAAAAACAAAGGTAGTTTTGGTAAAAAAAAGTGATATACATTCTGTAAACACTAGGAACAAACACAAGCTAGTGATACTAGTTTCTCGACTCCACAGAGTCAGTAATTCATTCTTGGGGCAATGTATACGCTATTACAACAAGGTCCCGGAAAGTGTACAGGCTCTCTCTATTACCAAGTTTAAATGTTTTGTTAAGCTGAAACTGTATAAAAAGGGTTATTATATTATAAATGAATACATGGTTGATAATAACTCCTGGGAATGAGGTATGAGATATACTATATTATATACCTACTGTAAATTATATGTTAAAATTGCTGAAGACAAAAAAAAATTTAAAATTATGGAAAAAAAATGTAAAATATAAAGGCTTTTTTATTAAATAATATATCCGAAGCTTGATTATATATATTGGTAAATGTACAAGCTATTGATATTGTTTCAATCAAATAAAATCATCTCTAATGGACGCTTAGCTTTATGACGACGTACACAGCACGTACTGCACTTGGAAAGCAAGCAGTGTGTCCTGTTACACTACGCACATGAAGGTACTGCATTTGAAGTGCCCCGCCTTTGAAGTGGAACACTTACTCAGGCTACTGTAATTTAATCACTAAACGTATTATTCTCTAACGAAAGTCAATAGGGATGAGAAAAATATCAAAAAATCTGATACCGATGCCTTCTTCTTTATCGGCTGCGATAACCCACTGCTGGTTGTGGGCCTCAATCATAGTAGGAAGGCTCCCTGGCGTCAGTTTATACCACTATCTTTCGGAGGCCTTGAGATCTTTTGGACTATTCCCATAGTTTCCCTCATACTTAGGAAATTTTGAATCGATTGCGTTATACTTTTCAAAGCTCGGCGACTAGTTTAGGATACTGTCGGGTAAAAATATAAAATTAGGACAGTAATTATATACGTACATAAACTCTATTGCCTATCACACAGAGGGGTCTTCTGAATTCCATTCGGTACAATCCCGGCACACCTCTATCTCTTCTTGCACATCCATAATACATCCGCGCATACATGATCGTTGGTTTTAACATATTTTTAATAAATGGCAAATTTCGATAAATTCCCGTCTAGGACGTCCCTTGCTGACTCTTCCACTCACTATTGCAGCATAATATTGCCTTGTTACTCTATCTACATGTATTTTCGTACAGTAATTACTCCATAATTTGATGTCGCAGTTGCCCCATGCACGTTAGTTTGGAATCACACTGAGTTGATTTACTGAGAGCGCTTGGTAACGAGGTTATGCTCCGATCATTAATTGGATTTATTCTCTGCCCTAATGGACAAGAAATTACGTTATTAATTATTATTTATGTTTTGGATTACGACAATTTTTATACATTACCGTGATAGTAGCGGTGTAAGAATATCCACTACCCCATATCGTCCCGTGGGTTCCTACGGTTTCTACAGTTCGCTCAACAGATAGGCTCACAATATCCTTACGTTCTTTACTTATTAATAATTTATTAACTAATATTAAGGAGCCACCAAGTATTTTTTTTCTCTGTTAAAGCAATTGACCACATGGTACTTACTGAAATTAAACATATTGTCTAATATATAAAAATTAATGTTTGTTTGTTACTAGGAAGACGCTGCTGCCCATTAATATGCCCATAAGAAACCAGGAGGTTTCTTACCCTATATCACCTCTTACGACATCCACGAGACGATATGGAATAGTGGATATTCTTACCAAACCACTACATGGTAGAGATGTGGGACATCTGGTATTAAATAATTCATACAATGGGGGCGACCAATGTCCATCACAGTCAATTGGAAAGAGTACACTGTGAATAGTGATGTACAACATATTTGTCAACCTATTGCTTGCACTTGCGCGAAGGTTATATGCATAGTACAATTAATTTACAGTAGGTGGCGCGCGTATCGTACCGACAAATTTATTTGAAAGTTATATATCATTCAACTTCAGTGAATGTATTATCATTCCTAATCTATATAAATAAATAAAATTGAAGTTTCTGTTTGTAATGTCAGAATAAAAGCTTTTTACTAAATGCATATGAAAGTATATACGGTACTTATAACAAGATTTTTTTTTAATTTTTTGTCTGTCTGTCTATCTGTCTGTCTGTCTGTCTGTCTGTTTGTTCCGGCTAATCTCCGAAACGGCTGGACCGATTTTAACGGGATTTTCACTGGCAGACAGCTGATGTTATAAGGAGTAACTTAGGCTACTTTTATTTTAGAAAAAAAATTAGGGTTCCGTGCATAAAAATTAAAACCTATGAAATCCAATCGTAATAAATTCCACCGGACGAAGTCGCGGGGAACAGCTAGTTAAACAATATAACTCTTCCAATATTTAAATCGATATTTCCACAATTATTTCTTCTATGGCAGCAACGCGCCGGGTACGAGCTAGTAGTTTATAATATTTTAACCAATGTTTAGTAATACAAAAACATGTACGTTGTTACAGTTTAAAAACAATTCAATTTCTAATTCTTAACTCAACATGCCTTGTATATTATGATGCACCAATTTTTGGTGTATGCAATTTTTATGATTGTCTTTATGTGAAATTATACATTTATCTATTTGTGGGCTGCATTCTGGATAATTTAAATTTATTTCTTGCTAGATATCGCCTCTATTGTCTCATTTAAATTACTTACAACTAATTCCAAATTCAATGTTAAGCTATTATCCTGCAAAATAGAATGTGGCCACTCCCGTGTGTAAGGCAGTGTAAACTTTATGTACATTTAAATTAGTAAGGTATTCAATATATTTTTATTGTGGTAATAAATATTGTATATATTTGAATTTTATTTATATACAATTCTTAGGCTAAATTTTACCCGTGTTCGATTCCCGCTGGCACCATGGAAATTGTTCGTTGCAATATGTTTCATGCTTAATACAGCACATGCTCGGCGGTGAAGGAAAACAAATTAACGGTTTACGGAATTGTTTTCTTTATTTGTGCTGCGAAACCTTGGTTTCCTTACGTGGTACTAGGTCTACACGACGAACCTGTGGGTTTTGATGAAAGAGTATGCGACTGTTAAAATATGTGACATAAATGCAAAAAAAATTAGAAGCGACAGTAGCCTAATGGTAGGGTGCGGAACGCGAGCTTAACAAGTCGTGGGTTCGAATCCACCATTCGACAACGACAAGCATTGTAACCTTACGTGGTGTTTAACTGGAATATTAGTAATTTTAATAGCTTTACTAGCATTTTTATTTTTAAAAAATGGCCGCATTTTTACTTTTAATTGTGTTATCTTAGAAGCTTGAATTTTTACACCACCAATTTCAATTTGATACTTCTACCCGCTTCTGAAAAAATATTATTGACAGAATAAGTCTATATTCTATATTAATTCCATTGTAATTAATGTTAAATAAATATTAAATCATGCATTTGTCAGGCTATATCTGATTAAATGCAGCTAAGTGGCAAACGCAATCAAGTACTGTCAAAACCAACTAGCGTTTACATACGACCCCGACAGGACACAAAGGCAAGTTGTTCTCGTCTCTTTCGTATGTCCACGGGATACTTTAAATTAAGACCACGTTTCCTGGACATGTGTAACAAACTAACAAACAGTGGCTATTCCGTTATTTAAATATCAATATTCGTACGAGTATATGCATTAATTTTTTACCACCTTCATAATTCTAATGGGACATTCATGACTTATTGCGTCTATGATATTTTATTTGGTCTAGACATACGACAGTGGGTCAGACAAGTTCAAAAAAAGCAAAAGGAGACGCACCGGCATACACGGTCCGGTCCATTTTGATCTCCTTTAGCTCTATTAAATCAACGCAATTGTTATTTAAAATTCCTAAAAGACCACCTTAAATAGCTAGTTAGCTTAATCCTAAATTACATAAATAAACCTATAGTAGCTCTTAAATTATTTAGGTTATGAAAAATAATTGCCATAATACGAGTAAATCAAAAGTAATCCTTGATAAGGGTTCCGTTTTTTTCCTTTTGAGATACGGAATCCTAAAAGGACAGAAATCACACCGCGGATACAAACTAAATAGTATGATTTCTGCGCACATAGCCACAATATATTCTACAGAGTACCAAGAGCCATCTCACCATTCTATCATTATTTATCTATTCTTCCGAATAAGTGACCATTAAAAATGACGTTTCTAAACCAATGACCACTAGCGAAACTAGTAATGAAATAAATAGATATCGTTTATGGTTTAAGATATTTATTTCTCTAAAATAATACTAATTCACTTATAATAAATACAAAAGAAAACTTAAGATATTTTTAACTTAAGATAACAGAGCAGAAAACATGTTTTTAAAGTTAGATATTAACTTGTAACAATAGATAACTTACTACTACTACTTACTAACTACCAACCATGTCATAATAATCATACAAATTTAAGTCGAGATCATAGAGATAACATTATTTTTTGTTAACATGAGTGCACTTTTTGATTTTGCCGGATTTTTTTTTTGCTATACATTTGTGGATTCAAGATAATGCAACAAGATGGATCTATTACGTATCGTTTTATTATTGCCTTGACTTGTAACTTATAACAGACTAGCGACCCGCTCAGGCTTCGCATAGATAGGTGATATTTAGATATAAGATAATCAAAGACATTCCTCAGATTAGCTCGGATAGTCGGACAGATTTAAAAAATGGTGTATACAACCTTTTGTCTTAATACTGAGCTTAAAAGAAACCAGCTATTTCAATATTATAGACAGACACTTCAATTTTATTCAAATGCATAGTTGTCGAATAATATGCTTTAAAAAATGAATTAAGGAAAATTCTGAATTATTGTATAATACGCGGCTTTTTTATTTATTTTTAAATTGGGAAAAGGATTTAGTGCTTTTAATATTGAAAACAAAATCCCATTCGACACATGAAACTAATGATTACTCAGTAAGCGCATTTACTCGTACTGTTTGCAAGTTCCCGGCGTAATACAATATGTAGATTGAAGTCCAATTCAGTGAATTGCTGTGCATTTGCGCTTATTGAATTTGATTCGAGTGAAGCCCACCCGACGCGCTACGTTTTAATCTGACGTTGAATATTTCAGTCCGACTGGCTATTGATTTGTAATCATCAACTATGTATATACACCGCTTCAGTACAGCTTCACTTCACAGAACATCTAACATCGAACTCGAAATGATAATAATAACGTAAAATATCTATGATATGATAGACCGATAGACCGATAGATCGATAGACCGATTCGAATACCAAACGAACCATGAGCGCGCGAAAGAATACGATTTATAATATTTGAGCAAAACAAATATACCTATTCCGAATCTTCGTTGTAGGATAAACTCGTTACAGAGTACCATAGATATTTACCAAAACGTAATATCGTACTTAAAATATAGATATTACAATATATAAATCTAAGCAAACCAATCCCATCAAAAATCGCGTATCACCGTGTAGTACTGAATAATGACTTCCTGAATGGAAAACATCGTGAGGGGCCTCACAATGTTTTCCTCAAGATTGCCGGCGGGGATCGAACCCGGGTTGCTCGCGTACTATGAAATTTACAGCGAGCGCTTAGCCCCTGGCTAATATCACTCTAATAGCTCAGGAGCTATTAGAGTGGTATTAGCCATGCCCATTAGTCATTACGATATTGGAGTTTGCCGGCAAGAGCTTAATGTCACTTGAAAAACATTTATAGGAGAATAAAAGCGAAAAAATCAACTTTGTTTATCGTTAAATTGATAAAAACATCTTAATAAATTCCAGGAATGAAAGACGACTTACCTAAGTATTCGGTTACTTAAGCAAATTATTTTCTTTTATTGATGCGGCTATTATATGCTGTATATACGTATGTTTGTTTTACGTTGTATATACGGATTGACATAACAGGAACTGGGTAAATATATTATTTTAAAGATCCGTTACATAGAAGTATCAAAATGAAAGAGAAAAAAAAATAGCGTGTTGCTAAGAAACATAAAAATAATTTTATTCTTTTAAATGTCTTTGACATTGTATCTTGTTAATTATTTAAAAAAATATAAACAAAATTAAGTCGGCTAAACTGGTGCAGACGATTGCGATTGGTTGGCCACCTCAGCCACACCTTGACATACTATATAAAGAAATAAACTACTTGATAGATGCTTTCGTATTTTGACAAATTTAACAGAAGTTATAGGTTTTATTTCTATCGCCAAATTTTATATCGCCTGCACTGTTGTGTTCCGGTTTGAAGGGTAAATAGAGAAAGTAAGATTATAGGATATGAGGCACCCCATCTTAGTCCTCAGAGGTAAGTAACAACGCATCGGTAATCTTATATGTAAATGTTCTGCAGTATTCACTTACCATCCGGTGAACAGTGGGTTTATTTGTCACTCTAGTGTCATATAAAAAGTTGTAGTTATTTAAATTAATATTAGGACTTTACCTATTTTGAGCCGATAGCAACAACCTTCAACCACTTAAAACCAAGAATAAATCGAATACATCTATAGGACCAAACGCAGTTAGCTGCACCTAATTATAGACGACAAAACACTACTGAACAATAAATACTCGTAAAATAAAATTATTCGTCTGGTTACCGGATCATTCGAAATTCAACGACACTTAAAAACAATGTCATTCTTAAGTTAAATCCAATTCTAAAGCAACTTAAATATTTTACAATAAAGATATTTTCTTTTATCTGATTATTATGAAAAAAGTCATGAATTATTTACCTACCAACAATTGTCATGGAACTTAGTCCGCCCAATGTTCCCTTTATTTTAAGGTGTTACATTTAAGCTTTTTAAATAAATAAAAAATATTTCCTGATGCTTATTAAAGTAAATAAAATGTCTACACGTAAACTTTACCTCTCATAATAACTACGTTGCGTACGTCAACTAGTATTAGGTTCAAAGGTTCCATTAAAGAACTCGCGGAACTCACTTAGGAACAATATTTACGAACGTAATAAGTGCGATTGCAATGTTATGTGTACACAGCGGGCCCCTAAACTAACGTACACATTAAATTGCAATCAAACATTCGATAGCAAGTCGTAAACAATTTGGAGGGATAACAAACCAGTCGATTTCCAACAGAGAAAAAACGCATTTTGCAAATATCAAATACCGACCAAGGAAGACTGTCGAGAATTTAATTTTCAGAGTATTTTAAACGTATTCCCTTTTAGTCGATTATTCTTCATATTACACGCTTTCTTTGAAATATGGCGCTTCGAATCAAAGGTGCATTCTTTGACTGCAGCGCACATTCTATTATAAAAATATGTAAGAACAGTGCATTGCTTGTAAAATATTAATTGACTTATTTTAAAAGCTCACAAAGGACAGTGAAGTTGGGATATGGAATTTAATAAGGTGTGAACAAGTCAAAGGCAAATTAAATGACTCCTTTGCGTCTATTCAAATAGTATTTGTTAGATAAAAAGTAAAATGATGAGAATGCTTTTAGTATTAAGTCCGCTTTTTGATCCTGTACTGATGTGAGGTTCAATAAAGTTTAGATAAATAAATAAAATGCTCGAATATATTTTTCTCCAACCCGCTTGCAAAGCAAGGCTACTATGGAAAATATCCCCCCTATGAGACAATCTATGTGCAGCAGTGGACTTTGGATAGGCTGTAATAATGGATGGATGTATAGAAGATAATCTACCAGGAGCACATGACCCACTGAGAGGTGAAATTATTAAATCAACAGTAACATTACAACTATGGCAAAATCCTCCCTATGAGGCAATCTATGGGAGAGGCCTATGTGCAGCAGTGGACTTTGATAGGCTGTAATAAATACATTAATAATGATAAACAAAATTATTTACTTTTATATCTATATTATTTGATTTTTCTTCAATTAAATCAATTTTTCACTAATATGACGTTCCCGTAACCCCCGTTAAAGGCGACCACTTTTTTCTTCATCTCTCAAATTTAGCCGATCGCGCTGAAATGTGCTAAACCGGTAAATGATTGTCTTAGAACCTTTATGCATGAAGTCTATCAAGCGATTTTAAGGGACATTTCAAATCGTAAAACATCGCGCAAAAATGTTCCCGACACTGATCCATTTTCTCAGTGAAACACGATTTCAATTTAGCTTGAAAAAACAGTGGACAGAAATTTTAAGTTTGAACATTCGTGTATTTATTTAATAATAGTATAAATAATAGTATTATCCCAGAGTAATGATTGACATAAGGTAATTACTCTGAGAGTATTATTGAAATAAACCATAAATGGCCAGTGTCTCATACAAAAAACTTTTTGCCGAAAGACTTTCTGTGTATTTGGTTTTAACAAATAAAATTTTATCTCTTTGTAATAATAATATAATTATCACTTTAAAATCAAAAGGATAACTTTTGATAAACATATAACAAGGTATGCATTTAGGTCATCCTGCACAGCTGACCTAATTTCAAACCTAGCCCCTGCGTGAGATGAAATCGATTCATCGACTTTTCGTTCTGGTTATAACCTTGACCTCTAAATTTTGACATAAAATAATCGATAAAAATTATTCACGCACGTCAGTTTATTATTAATTTTCGTACTATATATCAATTAAAATATATTAGGTGTACATAAATTGCAAACCTATGTACTTCACAACGCTCTTAAGCTTAATGATATTGCGATAAGATGTACGCTGCAGTACGAATAGATCTGCATGACCGGGGAATGACCACGATATCACAAAATACTTCACAGCAGCATAATGCCGCTGTGCCTCGTGGCATACCGTCTTAGTTAGTTCTTTCCAGTTACAACGTATCTGTATTTTGATTTTTAATGCAGTATAGATATATATACCACACCGCAGCATCCTTACCATCAGGTGGACTGTGTGCTCGTTTATCACCCTTATCCTATATAAAAAAAATCTTCCACGGATCTCAATATTAACAGGAATTTAACTTGACGTTATATTTTGTTGTTAATTCCAAATGTAAGTACAATGACGTTAAATTCCAAATGTACAATTTCAAAACTCAATATGCAAAAGTTCCATCAATTTCATATTAGCGTTACCTACATCTTTATTTTTGTTTAATGGACGAGTCGCATCGCATCGCAATGCATCATCGCGCTGTCAATTTGTCATCGCATTGGAATCGAGATACTTCGTAAAACTGACATAAAATCTGTTATTTTACTCATATCTTACATCACAAAATACGTACTGCCAAACATAATAAAAGCAACAATTTCATTCAGTTTTTCCTCTTAATATTAATGTGCTTTTCTTCACGTGTTACTGCAAAAAAAAATGCGTTTAATTGTATACACACGTACAAAGTGAATCTTCCTTACTGTATATCATTCTTCGTTTGATATATATTTTACATAAGTAGGCACATGAGGTAGTTAACTTATGCAGCCCCGGCGGTGAGACGTTACATGAAAACGTGACTTTTTTAAATAGATAGGTACTAATTCTATCCACTACGTCGATAAAGTAGTTTTTCACTTCAAAAAATAAACCAGTTTTATGAGAGCGGGATCTTGAAAGTCGACAGTAAAGTCCACTTTCAGTCTTTCCTACCGACGTGTGCAATTATACTTTTAATAAAAATGTAAAAGGCAACCCTTCAAAGAACCAAAGGTAATAAAACAATTTTACATAATAGCTTCTGAAGTCGGTGCTTTAGTTATAATATAAGGGTGACAAACGAGCACACAGTCCACCTGATGGTAAGTGGATGCTGTGTCCCAAAAACATCTACATCTATCCCCGACTAAGAATCAAAACGCAGATGCGATGTCAACTCAGAGGACTACGATGGAATGCCTCGTTTCCAGAAAAAAAGGGTATCCGGTTCTCTACACGCACCATGCGAAACCAGCAGCATCGGGCTGCTATTTTACGCTGGTATTCTATGGAGCGTGGTCCCTCCCCGGTCGAGCCGACCCATTGGTGCTACAACCGTAACATAGCTGCAGCGTGGCTCTACCACGTTAAGTTTTAGTACTGCAGTTCCCGTCACTCACCACCATACAGCAAAAATTATTAGATCACAAATTACATTATATTAAACATAAAAGCGTGCCGTGCCGAGCCGTGGTAGCTCAGATGGTTAGGGCTCGCTGTAAGTTTCACAGTACGCGAGCAACCCGGGTTCGATCCCCGCCGGCACCAATGAAATTGTTAATTGCAATTTTAAGTGCTGATTTACCACGTGCTCGGCGGTGAAGGAAAACATCGTGAGGAAACCTGCATGTCTGAGAAATCAAAAAAAATATTTCGAAGACATGTGAAGTTCGCCAACACGCATTGGGGCAGCGCGGCGGACATTTCCTTGCCCTAAAACCCTCTCAGAAATGAGAGGTGGCCTGTGCCCAGCAGTGGGACGTATATAGGCTGTAACTTTAAACATAAAAAAGCCTACTAATTAAGCGATTCCAATCTCTTATAACATGTTTAACTCTAAGCAAATTCGGATTTATTAAGCGACGCAGAATTCGCCTAAATCAAATTTGCAAGTTATTTTTTCCTTTGTTGAAATAGAATGCAAGCCATAAGTTAACTGAGATGACAATGAATAGAATTAGATAAAGTGAAAACGAACTGGGAACAACACCGAACTTGTTTGAATACAATACTGTGTGTATACAAACATTTATGTTGAAAAACATATTTCTTTTATTATCTACTAGCTAGCAGAGGAAATAATTGTGAAATATCGTTTCATTTAGCTGTACTAACATGATGGAGCGTGAATAAAGTTAATAAAACGTTGTGAAAAGATGTTTTTTTTCCAAGGGATCGAAAATCTTTGTACCCATCATCATAGGTATCCTTAGTACTATCATCTGTCTTCGTTTTCGGGAGCGTTTCACAAACACCCGGTACATACATACATACACGCATAGATACATTATGCATACATGCGTACATACATGCGTACATGAATACATGCATACATACATGCATGCATGCATACATATATATACATACATGCACATACATGCGTACATACATGCATACGTACATACATGCGTACATACATGCGTACATACATGCGTACATACATGAGTATACATGCATGCATACATGCATGCATGCATACATACATACATATATACATACATACATACATACATACATATACATGCATACATACATACATACATACATACATACATACATACATACATACATACACGTACATACATGCGTACATAGATGCATGCATGCATACATATACAATATGTAATAAAATCCCTGTGGTTCCCGTTAAGTGCGTTATCAGAATCAGTATTCAAACGCATAGAAATAACTTTACTTCAAAAAACTCGACATAAAACTAATCAAATTAAATTTAAATTAAATAATATTTGTAAATTGTATGTGGATTGATTACCTCTGCATGGAATGATAACACGCCAAAGCGAAGGCGGCGGCCGGTGGCGGCAAACATCAATCGCGCGCACGCGTCTCTGTACGTAGTACCATTATTTATTCTGTGGTGTATAAATAATAGTACTACGTACAGAAGTTGCACTCCTTTGATGTTGACTGCTTGTCGACGTTTTAATAGCCTACACAGTTATTATTAATCAGATAAATCGCGCACACAAGCTAAATAAAATTTTATCGCTGCGCGCGAGTGTCCGTATTACTTTGCATCTTTTCTCCTTCGTGACAAGAGGGCTTGTTCTATTCTAGCTTAAAGGTTAAGTAGGTATAGACATTCACATTTATTCATGTGGAGAGTATTGATAAAAGTATTGTATTATTGATTAACAAATACACGTAAATGAATTACTATTGTCTATTAAAATGAAGCGTCATTTAAAATAAAATAATATTTCTTTCATGGCAAGATAAGAAAAATTGTGAGGGAGATGGATATTATTCCATCTCGACTCCTTATAGCCACCGAGGCACTCTATAGCTCCTTATATACACTACGTCAGAAGGGGTCGTGACGGAAAAATCTTACACTTTTTGTCGCCTAGCCTCCATCCGCCAAATCCGTACCGTCCGATAAAGAACTTCGTTCTAATAAATATTGTATATTTTTATGTTATGTAAATTTATATGTATACCGTTACAGGCGATTAAAGTCCACAGCTGAACATAGGCCTCCCCCATAGAATGTCTCATAGGGGGATATTTGCCATAGTTGCCACGCTTAGCAAACGAGTTACAACCGCAGTTTTTATTTTTACGAGTATTTTTAGTCGTTATTAGGAACAAGCTACGGCCCATCTCCTGATTTGTTTCCCTCTGTCGCCTCTTACGACACCCACGGGATGATATGGGGTAGTGGATATTCTTATAACGCCCATTACACGTTACAAATAAATGTATAGTATATGGTAATTAAAGTAAAGGTGTAGTAGACTTTCGTCTATAGAGATACTTTCTTAAGGTGTTAAAATGATACTTGTTATTTGTTATACATGTTATAAAAGTCCGCAGTTTGTGATCATAACCTAGACGTCCCTCGCCATTAGATCAGATCTGATAGACCACCAATCCTCGCGAAAGAATATCGATTCCTACCAAGGATGATACGTGAGGCATTTGAAATTAAAAAAACTAATTTGAATACAGAAGGAGGCTGGGTTGGTTTTTAATTTAATTAATTATCTGTTCATAAAGTTTCATCACAATCGGTTCAAGCTTTCCGAAGATAAGCCCGGACAAACAGATAAAAATTTAAAAAATGGTTATTCATGTCTTAGTAGCATACAAAGAACCACCTGAGCTTAATATCTCAATATTACAGACAGACACTTCAATTTGATTTATATGTATGATGTATGTTGATTTATATAAAATAACAATCTAATTTAACTGAAAATGGATAAGCGACCCAGTAACATAACACCACAAAAATAAGCAAATTATTCATATTATGAATACTATATCCGCCTACACACACCTTTATTTTAACTATTTTTGGAACTACTATGATAATAAAAGAGAAATAGAATTATTATTATTTGTATTCAACATACATTACAAGTAATACTTTTAAGATTTTTCAACTGTCAAAAGCTACGTATATTTAACTTATTTTATTTTGTTATTTAGAGGCCAATTCTGGCTTACAAATTTCAACAAAAAGGTCAGTAAATATTAAGACAGTTATTGTAATAATTATCTTTTGATTTCAGACATAATACTCATTTATAAAAGAAAATATTTCTGCTGCGTCGTTGTCAACTGTCAAAGCATAACAACTACATACAATTTTTATCAATATGGAATAAATCCAGGGAAATAATGTGATAATATTTCATTTATAGAGTAAAGTGCTTTTATTTAGGCCGTAAATGATTGTGTTTCAGGGAAAGATGCGGGGTACAGCACATTTCAAGTCAATATGAAGCTATGTAATATAAAGACTTTTGAGTGCTGTAGAGATCTGTTTAGATTTTTTAATGAATATCTCCGCTCCGCTACATTTACAGCCGGATTTCCTACAGTGTCAAAATTGTACCGACGGTAGGCTGTTTAAAGGTAAAAGGGAATTAAATATACATATCAAACGATGCCATAGTAAAAGTATTTCGGCTTCACAACCTACCGTAGAAATTAATAACTTTATTAGTAATTCCTCTAATGATACAAATTTTTTCCTTTTTTCGGAGCAAATTTACAATAATTATCATCGTAATATACCAGTGGCTAAAAGAATTCCTAGAGGTGCGAGGATGCAGCTTGCCTAAGCATTGTCATGCACTATTCAAAATTGTTTCACTAATAGTGAAAAGAGTTGGCAAAAATTATTTACTTTCGCGTATTCTCATTTTCATTTTGATAAAACAATAAATAAATCAATTACGTCTCAACTAAAAAGAAACAGCTTTTCAAAATTTAGATTACCCATTTAATACTCATTTATCTCGACCATGTCCTAAATTTGATTTAAAAAAAGTAGTTGAGTCGAAAGTAATGGATGGCGACTTAAAAAATGCATCCCGTATTTTATTCTCAGATGACATCCTGGCTCCTCGTAATGTCGAAACTCTTGAAAGCCTTCCTCGGTCGTCAGAAGCATCCTTCGGTCAATCCTTCTCAGGGTTTACCGGTGCCTCCCAAGACTTCTATGCAACCTTTACAAATTTCTGAAAAAGACACTTTAGAAGCAATTATGTCATTTTCGAATGGCTCTGCTGGCGGCATTGACGGAATTACGCCTCAACATCTTAAAGATCTTGTAAGCGCTTCTGCCGGTGACGCCGGCGGAGTACTTCTTAATGACATTAGAAAATTATGTAACTTTATGCTTTCTGGTAATGTTAATCCTAATTTCATTCCATTCTAATATGGGGCAAGATTATGTGCCTTCAAAAAAAAGGATAACGGTATCCGTCCTATTGCCGTTGGTTCCACATTTCGACGCTTAACTTCAAAATTAGCTTGCAGGTAAAAATTTCTAACCTTAAGACAAAATTTCAGCCTGCTCAACTAAGTTTTGGCACTAGAGGTGGCTGTGAGGCGGCGGTACATTCAGTGCGTACATTTTTAACAAACTCTGATGCAAATGTTCTTGTGAATGTTGACCTAAGGAAAGCTTTTAACTCTATCGATAGGGTAACCCTGCTGAAAGAAGTGGCTGACAATACCCCCGAAATTTATCACTACGTTTGACAATGTTACAGTCAAAATACTAACTTGTTTTACGAAAACCATGTTATCGATTCTGCAGTCGGTGTTCAACAGGGTGACCCACTAGGTCCAGACTTTTCAGTTTGGGAATTCAACCCATTATTTCAAATTTGAAATCTAAGCTGAATGTCTGGTACCTGGACGACGGTACACTGGGAGGTAGAGCAGATGACTTCCTCAGTGATCTTACTTATATTTTTCGAAATTTTAAAAATATTGGTCTGAACCAAATAGCAATAAATGTGAAATATTTTTTTCCAAAATTTATGTACTTCTCACAGAGACACTTTAATTCAAAATTTCAATCATATTTCTCCAGGAATAAAAACTGTCAGTACGGAATCACTATATCTGCTAGGTGCCCCGTTGTTTTTCGATAGTATTAGAAATGTTTTAAAAACAAAATTTGATCAGTTTTTAAACCACGTTTATAAATTGTATAAATTAAGCCCCCACATTCCGCTAACTATCTTAAAATATTGTCTCCTTGTACCTAGATTTACATACTCCGCTCGAGTCCAGTCTGGAAATGTTCGGATATTTTAAAAGATATTGATAATAATCTTAAAATAGCTATAGAAAAAATTCTAAATTTAACTTTAAATACAACAGCCTGGACTCAAGCTACTTTACCTATAAAATTTGGTGGTATTGGTGTGAGAAACCTTTCTAGCGTTGCATTGCCTGCTTTCCTTGCTTCCGTGCATAGTGTCAGTAATTTATGTAACATAATTTTAAATAATAAAGTAGATCTGTGCTTTGCTACGAAGGCAGGGCAGACGTGGCAAACGCTCTGTCCCGGCGAAAATGTACCACTGGAAGTTAACCAACAAAAACAGTGGGATATTCCGTTGGTACAGAGGGTGCAGAAAGATTTGTTTCATAATTTCCATAGTGACCAAGATAAGGCACGCCTTCTAGCAATTTCGACTAAGGAATCTAGTCACTGGTTACACGCTTTACCATCAAGTAATCTCGGCACATTACTTGATGGAGAAAGCTTGCGCATCGCTGTAGGAATCCGACTAGGAGTGGCGATTTGTCAACCCCATCAGTGCCCCTGTGGTAGCAGCGTCGACAAGTTTGGGCTCCACGGACTTTCTTGTAAGAAAAGTGCTGGTAGGTTTTCACGGCACGGTTCTTTGAACGATGTCATCCGAAGGGCTCTTGTCTCTATAAATGTTCCCTCGGTTTTAGACCCTTGTGGAATATTTAGAGACGATGGCAGGAGACTGGACGGTATGACATTGGTCCCTTGGGAGAGAGGTAAAGCCCTAGTGTGGGATGCTACTTGTGTAGACACTTTGGCGGCCTCTCATCTCAGGGTACCTCGTTTAGAGCCGGGGCGGCATTAGACGCAGCTGAACTGAGAGATGACTACATATTTATGCCATTTGCTGTAGAGACTATCGATCCGTGGGGTCCACGTGCGGTGAAGTTCTTAAAGGAACTCCATCCGCGGCTGGTCGTTGCTGCTGGTGATAAGAGGGCTGGCTCTTTTCTCGCTCAAAGGCTAAGTATAGCCATTCAGCGGGAAACGCAGCCAGCGTTCTTGGCACGATACCGCGTGGAGTAGGACTGTTTGATAATTAATTTACTAATTTTTTTGTTTATTATAGTTTTTTAATATTGTATATAATAAAATATTGTATATTATGTTATGTAAATAAATTTTAAATTTGGCTATTTAAAGTCTTTCAATTTTCAATTAAAATGTTACCCTGTAACTATCAAAAATAGGATTTTCCCTTTTCGACAGCGACATCAGTGACATGCTGTCGGCGGACACAAGGTTTGCCGTGTTGTCAGACTAAATTATGTTACGTCAAAATTTGAATTCGAATACTCCGCAGTTTTTCACACTGCAATTTCCTTTTCAAAAGCCGCATCCGGGCGTGACCTGACAAGAATATAATATTATAATAGATTTTATAATTATGGTTACTTGATTAAATGTAAGTCATACTAATGGAAAGCTCGTTATTTAATTCGCAATTTATCGTACCAAGAACGCTAGATATAAATAATACTTATTGAAAGTCACTCTATTGTTTAATTTACACTGGTTCGGAAAAAAACCTCTGTCCTGGGAAGAACCAGCAAAGAAACCCAGCGGGCCCTTTCATTTTAAATAAAAAAAACAGCTTACAATCATATATGTTACACAATTAACATTACAAAACAAATTAGAAATAGCTTGGTCGCGATCACCTCATTCCCAGGGGTTATTATCATCCATAAATTCCTTAATATTATAATAACCCTTTTTATACAAACTTTGTTTAATAATGTTTTTAAACTTTGAGGAGGTAAAATTTTGTATATTTCATTGTCATCTATGTTCATTAAAAATATGTCAACTCCAAATGTTAGAGTAATTACATATAAGGTACATATTACAGAATTAGATTCAAAATCCATTTGTTTGAGTAAGTTGTCATTATTAGACCGGTAGTCAATATTGCCTGCAATCGACAAAGGGATAAACGCTATTAATCAAATAGCTTGCACTCACAAACTTTTCAGTCGTCTATATTCCAACAACTCGAACATGCTCATCAAATATCTCATTACGAAAACGCGAAAGTACCGATGCATTAATTAACTTTGAAATTGTGACGTGAGTAAGGGAGTTTATTACGTTTCTACTTAAATTGATTTTCCTCCATATGATGGAAATTAAGTCTATGTTCAACAGAGGACTTTAGGAAGGCTATAACGGTAATGGTAATGGTGTAGAGATCAATTAAAAATTAACATAAAGACATATTTTCAATAGCATCAACGCACTCAGGAAAATACATACAAGAGATAGCATATAAAAAATAAAAACTCTTGTACGTTTAAAAGATATAAATATAAGTGCAAAATTAGGACTTAGATTCAGCATTATGCTTGAGGCAGAGCCAATATTCAATACGCTGGTAACTGTTATTATGTTAAAATGTGCTATGAAAACTGTATTGTACTGCTGAATTTTTACAGTGAGATAAAATTAGGGTGTAATGAACGAAGCAAAAGTCATTGACATTTTATTAAATTGAAATAAACTTTTTACAAAGCAGCCGGTTCAAGGTCAAGGGCGTTACAATAGGCTCCCAAACTTTTTCAGTTCGCGGCGCACTTACAGATTTAGTGTTTTGTTCCGGCGCTCTAGCTAGTCGAATGATACTAGATAGACAGGCACAAAAGTTAAAACATCCACAAGTGGATTGTTAAAAGCTGATTAAGAAGAATACAACTACAAAAATAGAATAAATACAATTAACCGTGTAGTGGCGGTGTAAGAATATCCACTACCCCGTATCATCCGGTGTTTGTCGTAAGAGACGAAAGAGAGAAACTGAAACAGAAGAGGGGCAGCAGCATCTTCCTGATAACAGCTGAATAAATAAAAAAATTGTGGTTGGCAACCCGCTTGCCAAGCGTGGCAATCCCTCCTACGAGGCAATCTATGGGGAGGCCTATGTTCAACGGTAGATTTATGATAGGCTGTTAAGGTGAAAAAGAATACCCGTATTTAGTTTTCAAAGTATGACAGTTAACAAGGGTTTACAATAATTAAAATTACCAAATCAAGAAATTATTTAGTTAATAAATCAATAATGATTTTTATATTCAGTAACGTAATTAAACTCTTATTTTTCTCTTCTAGTACAAAACTCTTCAAAGTCATCGTCTCGACAGTCACTAGAAGCCCATTCATCACCGTCAAGGACTTTCTGGTCACGCATATTTGGATTTAACGCCGCTATACCCCGAATCTTCACGAGTAGTCCAAATTTGTTTATTAGTAAAAGAAAAAAGGGGAAAAAGAAAAAACGTATCACATTCGCCGAACCCAATCAGTTTCCTCGTGCAAGGTCGTTTGAATCACCCGTCTACGATCCTAATTGTACTGCAAGTATAGGTACACAAACCCCTGAATCACCGCTGCAAGAAAAACCAAGCAGCCGCGAATCGTCCCCTCAACCAGGGACCTCTAAACAATATCCCCCATCACTTCACAAACACGAAGGAAGAACACGCTCTGGACGGTGGACTGGCAGTAAAGGTACAAAAACCCCTCAATCACCGCTGCAAGAAAAACCAAGCAGCCGCGAATCGTCACCAAAGGCGGGATGTTCTAAAAAATATCCCCATCACTTCACAAACACGAAGGAAGAACACGCTATCAGTCATCTACATCCAGCCAGCGTTCTACCACTGAAGACGCTGCACTCAAACACTCTGGACGGCGGAACTATGATCAACTGCAAAAAAACTCAATTAAATACCAATTAGCACGAGCCACTCCTATTGTCTCTGGCACTCACTACTCTAAATCTCGTCCCCGAAGCAAATCATTCGAGAGTACTGACTCTTACCACCCACGCTCATCATCACCCCCATCACCAGCCCCAGACGACCCCGACGAGGATAGCCGTCGTCATTCTTTCACCTTATCTTTAAGACGAACTTGTGAATGGGAGGATCTCTCTCCAAACAGTGAGGACAGGTTTTGGGTATATTCTTCGAGGGCGAATATCTATGACAAATATTATGAATATGACGAGCTACATGGACGGCTTTATACATCCGAGCCTTATAATATAAGTGAGATTCCGACATTTTCCGATTACAATAGTCATCTAGACCAGTACAATCGATTTAAACACAAGCCACGATCAAGAATGAACTCGCTCGAAGAACACGAAAGGAAAATCATAATTGAGTTTTGTCATCTGCTGGAGAAGTCGAAGCAGCACTTCAGCAGCTTGAGGTTGGTGCTATAACCGTTTTACAATTTCACTAAACTACTGTGATTTCTTATATTTTCGCGAATTAATCGAGTTTAATTTTCTAATTATTTTGAAATCCCGTTTTTTTCGGTATGTACCACCCACAGGGCTTAATGTCCTTACTTATAAGTTCAACATCCTAACATCACGGTTTTCCTGGGATACCTCTAGCTTTTCAAGTTTAATACAAACTATATTGAAATTAGGATTTTGTAAATTACATTAGATTCACGAATCAGACTTGGTATAAAAAGGTTTTCTTTTGTGAGGATTTTTAGTCCGTCAAGTGTGATGAAATAGTGTGGGCAACCCTTAATATGTTCACAATCTGCAGATTTTAGTGCGCCCGTAACAATGGGTGCTGCAATGCACTCAAAACATCGGAATTTCAAAAAATTATAAACTTAAAGGCATAAAAATTGGCAAATAAGTTACATTCAAACTATAAAAAGGCTTGTATAAGTTGCATAATTCGTTTTTCAAAATCAGTATTTACATATTTAAGACCACAAATCATGATTACTATTATTTTAGTGAGGACAAAGAAAATCACACAGTGAAACCTGTCTGATGTTGTGACAGATCTACATCTATCACCAATTCGAGATGAAAATGCAAATTCGTAGTCACCCGTCAGTAAAACAGATTCATCAAACATCATAACTAATTATATTTTCTTTATCTATATTATTTTATATAGAGAGTATGATATTTTTACGTGGTAGAGCCATGCTTCAGCTATATTACTGGTATAGTTGTAGCACGAATATTACTGGTATAGTTGTAGCACGAATGGGTCGGCTCGACCGGGGAAGGACCACGCTCTCACAGAATACCAGCGTAAAAGAGCAGCTTAACGCTGCTGTGTTTCGTATGGTGAGTGTAGAGAACCGGAGACCCTTTTTACTGGAAAAGAGGCATTCCATCTTAGTCCTCACGGGTGACAACGCATTTGCATTTTGATTCTTTATTGAAGATAGATGTAGATGTCTATGGGTCACAGCAACCACTTACCATCAGGTGGACTGTGTGCTCGTTTGTCACCCGATCCTATAAAAAAAAAATGAAAAGGTAATTGGAATCTAATTAATTGAATTTAAGAACAAAGCAAAAGCATTCTTGATAACATAATCCACTATGCAAAACTCTTCTTAATAAAATGTTAGTTTTCATCAGTATAATATTATTTAGCTATTTTAATGCAGTATAGTAATTTAATAATATTTCCTCAGGGAAATAAAAGTTTGTTTTACTAAAACATTGTTATGGAGTCTAGAATAATCCCTGTCTGATGTTCAATACGTTTAATGAATAATGTTAGTAAACCAGTTTACATTCACGGTTCCTTCTCGTTAAAATTAAAGTTATTTCCTAGTGTAGTGGTGTTGGAAGTAGTAGTGCTGGGATTAATGGTGGCGGGGATAGTGCATTTAAACTAGGTAAGACACATCATTTTGTCTACCGACTTCAAACAGGAGGATGTACTCAATTCGACTGTATGTTTTTTTATGTGTGTTACCTCATAACTTCTTTCTGGGTGAACCGATTTCGATGATTCTTTTTTATTTGAAAGCTGGTGCTTCACATGTAGTCCCATATAAATTTGATCAAGGTCTGACCAATAGTTTTTGAGTTATTCTTAATAATTTATATTGAAGTCGGTTGTACAAAATTTTTAATTTTTAATTATTTCATTGAGCGGATATAGGCAAAGTAATTTTTACTAACTTTAATATAATGGATTTCCGCTAAGTAACGCCTGATTCTATTAATTATCCTTCTCTTTACTCAAGAGGCTTAACATTAATTTATTTAAAAATAGAATTAACAATTTCCGGGAAAACCCACTCCATAAATTGCTTATTTTTTCATTGATTATAGCGTCCTATCAAAAGTCCACTGTTGAACAGCTTCCCCATAGATTGCGACATAAGACGGATATTTTCTATAGTTCACACAACCACCATATTTTTTTGAGAATGATGTTGAATGCTGCCCATGCCTGTTTCATTATCCTCTGTTGCCTTTTACTACACCCACGGATTGATATTGGGTAGAAGATTATCTTACGTGGCCACTAACTACACGGTGAAAAAATTGTTTGTTTTTTATGGAGTTTGAAAAGTTGCAATTTATACGTGGTAGAGCCATGCTGCAGCTATATTAGTAGTATAGTTGTAGCACGAATGGTTCGGCTCGACCGGGGAAGGGCCACGCTCTCACAGAATACCAGCGTCAAATAGCAGCTTAACACTGCTGTGTTGCGTATGGTGAGTGTAGAGAAGCGGAGACCCTTTTTACTGGAAAAGAGGCATTTCATGTTAGTCCTCACGGGTGACAACGCATCTGCATTTTGATTCTTTATTGAGGATAGATGTAGATGTCTATGGGTCACAGCAACCACTTACCATCAGGTGGACTGTGTGTTCGTTGGTCACCCTATACTTTAAAAAAAATCTGCTACTTCATATAACAGGGAGCTACCGCAATATGGACTCACGCAATGGCATTCATATATCGAACAAACGTTTGACGTTTACAACAAGCTATGGAAATTCCAACAACAGCATCGAGGCATTCTGGATAGCAAATACGGATTGAAACGCTGGCAAATTGGAGAAATCGCATCAAAAATCGGACAACTCTACTATCACTTTTAGTAAGTATACACATATTTTTGGTTGATGATGTTAATCAATATTGGCTAAGATCTGCGTGGCTCACTTCTAATCGGGCGGATCTTAGCTGATTAATTCTATCATCTTTCATTTAATAGATTTCCGCAAAGTATCGTGAAAATTATATTATTTTCGATCTAACTCTATTTAGTTAGATTAACTCAAAGAATGGGATTTTTTTTAAATGTTATTTACATTTTGTATTAAGAATAACTTTTTAGGGGTCTTAACTTTTAGCCGACTTCATTTTAGGATTTTTTCACATTAGGGACTGTTATTACTATCTGTATTCTTTTTTATGTATTAAACGATATAACTTCGAGGTTAGTTTAATGATTCAACTAATTTTTAACGATATAGTGAACTGAAGTTATTTTTTATTATAATAATATACTGTTAGAAATTACTCTCGAAATTATTTCAATAAAAGGAATATTTCCCAGTAACCTTACACCTCACAGTTACCTTACAAATCATTAATATTACACAGTAAGCAGTTTAAAATAAATACAAGATACCACCAAAACAGATCTCCTTTAGTCTCCTTTTCAGTCACAAAACGGATACTGCTCGACTGTGCGGAGGTTTAGAGTTGTACACTCACTTCTTCAAATTTACTT
>JAGSMP010002929.1:0-59836 GCA_029286625.1 Parnassius orleans | reverse complement strand
GCATCTGCATTTTGATTCTTTATTGAGGATAGATGTAGATGTCTATGGGTCACAGCAACCACTTACCATCAGGTGGACTGTGTGTTCGTTGGTCACCCTATACTTTAAAAAAAATCTGCTACTTCATATAACAGGGAGCTACCGCAATATGGACTCACGCAATGGCATTCATATATCGAACAAACGTTTGACGTTTACACCAAGCTATGGAAATTCCAACAACAGCATCGAGGCATTCTGGATAGCAAATACGGATTGAAACGCTGGCAAATTGGAGAAATCGCATCAAAAATCGGACAACTCTACTATCATTTATAGTAAGTATACACATATTTTTGGTTGATGATGTTAACCAATATTGGCTAAGATCTGCGTGGCTCACTTCTAATCGGGCGGATCTTAGCTGATTAATTCTATCATCTTTCATTTAATAGATTTCCGCAAAGTATCGTGAAAATTATATTATTTTCGATCTAACTCTATTTAGTTAGATTAACTCAATGAATGAGATTTTTTAAATGTTATTTACATTTTGTATTAAGAATAACTTTTTAGGGGTCTTAACTTTTAGCCGACTTCATTTTAGGATTTTTTCACATTAGGGACTGTTATTACTATCTGTATTCTTTTTTATGTATTGAACGATATAACTTCGAGGTTAGTTTAATGATTCAACTAATTTTTAACGATATAGTGAACTTTTACAGGGGTCTCATGTAAATTACAACTGAAGTTATTTTTTATTATAATAATATACTGTTAGAAATTACTCTCGAAATTATTTAAATAAAAGGAATATTTCCCAGTAACGACTTTACCTTACAAATCATTAATATTACACAGTAAGCAGTTTAAAATAAATACAAGATACCACCAAAACAGATCTCCTTTAGTCTCCTTTTCAGTCACAAAACGGATACTGCTCGACTGTGCGGAGGTTTAGAGTTGTACACTCACTTCTTCAAATTTACTTTTATTTTCTAATCTGAGTGTTTCCATTACGCTCAATATTCGTGATGAACAAATTTATTTAATTTCCATGTATAGGCCACCCAGATTTTTTAAACAGGATAGATTACTTAGAATAAAAAATATAAAATATTTTATTTAGAATTGCGTAATTTATTAGACAATCTGCCGCGGTGTCCTAAAGCTATTTTTGCGGAGATATAAATATTGACCTTTTATATAATTATAATAACCGAGTCATCTTATATGAAAATATATTAGCGGAGTATGGGTTTATTAAATGTATATGTGATGTAACACTTGCGCCAACATCGACACGGCGAGAGCGACGCCACTGACGCCGGCCGGTCATCCCAATGAACACTGACACGGCGACAGCGGGCAGCAGCTCGTCGTATTTTAGACAACCGTTTAGTTAGAGAAAAATTACTGTCTACTAACTTCGATAATTTACTTGATATAAATTGCCCAATAGAATTATATAAATCTTTCACTAATTTATTCACTAATATATATAATGCATGTTACGGATATCAACCTATAAAGCTAAATAAAAGTAATAGGAACAACAAATCCTGGATAAACGAGATTTATAAAAAATGATTTTGAAAAGAGAGAAATTTTCAAAATCATTTTTTATATGGTGCAATGATCCAAAAAATATGATAAAACGACTGAACTATACTAAATATAGAAATAAGTGTAACAAAGCCATATTTAAATGTAATGTTGAGTATGATAAGCAGAGAATATTAGATTGTAATAATAATATTAAGAAAATATGGGATAAGTTAAATAATTTACTAGGAAAGAATAGGCAATCTTTAGACAGTTTAATACTTTCAAATATGGAAGGAAAAGTTAGTATAAAGGAGATATGTGATAAGTTCGCTACTAGTTTTTCTAGCGAAATAGATAAAATAAGACATGTATGCACTGACAAATGGTTGGTAAGAGATAACTACGTTAAGAGATCGGACATGTGCATGAGATGGCAGCCAGTTACGTAGGTCACTCAATAAGTTTTGAGATATACAAAAAGTATTCTAGATACTATTAATATTTATTTTACATCTTTTCAAAATATTCTCCATCATGCTCTATACAAAGTTCCATTCGCCTAAACCAACTCTGAAAACACTTTTGCCAGTCTTGATCTGACAGATCGGAAATTGTTTCTTCGTAGGCAGCCACGGCTTCTTCGGCGCTTGAAAAAAACTTGCCTTTTATTTTTTCTTTGACTCTTGGGAACAAAAAGAAATCACAAGGAGCTAAGTCAGGGCTGTAGGGTGGGTGACTTAGAGTTTCAACACCAAATTCCTCAATAAATGCTTTTGTTCTAAGGAAGGTATGTGAAGAGGCGTTATCGTGATGCAGCATGATTCCCTGAAGCCCGGTCTTTGGTCTTCTCTCCCGCACAGCTCGAAAAACTTTGGGTAATGCAACTGTAGTATACAATTCAGAGTTGACTGACCTACAATTTTCCAGCATTGACGTCGACAAATGTCCGCTCCGTGAAAAAAAACCAGCTACCATTTTTTTGCCGACGTTGCGAAGTCTTTGCAGTTTTGTCAGTAACTGTCCTTCTGAGTAGACCCATACCGATGATTGCCTTTTATTTTCACCAGTAACGATTTCTGAAACACGTCTAGATGCCCCGTTTTCAAAATGTAGACGCATTTCATGGCACCAATCCACACGAGTATGTTTTTCGATTTCGGATAGCAAACGAGGGATCCATCGACTATAAAGCTTCCTCACTCCAAGATGTTGAGGTAGGATGGTATGAATGCCCCCCCGAACTAATGCCTACAATCTTTTTGATGTCCGTATATGTGATTCGTGGGTCTTCCCGCACCAACATTTACATTTTCTGTCGTTACTGCTGTTTGCGGGGCCCCGGTTCTTTGGAAATCTTTAAGATTAATTTTACCCCTTTCAAATTCAGCAAACCACCTAAAAATTGTTGCGCGTGATGAAGCTGAGTCCCCTTATGCTGATTGTAACCATTGTAAACTTAATTGTTCGGTTAAACCACATTTAAAATCATAATATATCATAGCGCGCAAATGTTTTATTTTAAATAAATTTGCTTTTAGAAATATATAACACGGATGCGTTCCATTTTTAAATTTCGAGCATCTCAAAACTTATTGAGTGACCTACGTAGTAGTAAAGATGTGAAACAGGTAATCGATAAGATGGACAAAAACAAACCACCTGGTAGCGATCTTGTGCGGATGTCAGTCTTGAAATTAGTTGTGGATAAAGTTAGTCCCATATTAGCTAAGTTCGTTAATTTATCTGTTAGCTTGCATAAATTTCCATCAAAATTAAAAGAAACCATCATTCGTCCCATCCATAAAAAGGTGACTGTAAAGCTTTTTCTAATTATAGACCTATAGCTATTTTATCTAGTATTGACAAAATAAAATGTTTAGTAAATCAATTGGGAAGTTATCTACAAAAGAATAAAATATTAAATGAATGCCAATACGGCTTCCAAAAGGGTAAAAGTACAAACACACTGTTATCAAAATTTACACATGAGATTAATTCATATTTAGAAGATAAAAAATTGTAGTGTTAGTTTTTTAGGATTTTAAAAAAGCCTTCGACACCTTAGTAACGGACACACTTTTGAATGGAATGGACGAATGTGGTGTGGAGCAACCGTTAAACCAATGGTTCCGCGTCTACTTAACGGCGCGCTCTTTTTGTGTGAAGGTAGGGGACACGCTCAGCGAGGAGACCGATGTCGGATGCGGAGTTCCGCAGGGATCAGGAACTGGGCCAATCTGCTACTTATTACACGTAAATAGTCTATGTGTAGTGCTCCGCCACTGCTCGGCTTATATGTTCGCGGACGATCTATGTACATTACGTGTCGGTACCGATCTCGCTGAGTTAGGTGGTCGCACGACAATGGTATCATTTTGAATTCAGATAAAACTAAATTACTCATCATACACTCACCTTACTTAAAGCCTTTAAATTCACCTCCGTTTATGTATACATGATAAACCTATTCAATTGTAAATGTAAGCCTATTGAAAGGGTAGATCGCGTGACGTATTTTGGTATTGATGTGGATTCAGTATTTTCATGGTCATGTCATGTCGATTTCATATGTAAGATTTCTTCTGAATAAATTCTACCACTTAAGTTTTAAAGTACCAGTTTCTACATTGAAAACCCTGTATTTCTCACTTATAGATTCTATTCTCAGTTATGCTCTTGACAGTTATGGTCTTACATTCAAAAGTAATATTGATAAGCTTGAAGCTCTTCAGATTAGATTTTTAAAATTACTTGTAAACAAAAAAACTAAAGTTAATTGCAAAGGTAACTACTCTCAATTATTTAAAATTTGTAAGATTCTACCGGTTAGTAGCATAAATACTACTGGCTATAAATAACCATGACTTTCAAAACCTAAGCTTGACGATTGTAAAACACAATCAAGGTATCCGGTCGATATCCAAGGGTAAGTTCGAAGTACCTAGAATAAAAAACTACTTTGGAGATAGAACATCAAAGAAACAAATACCGTATCTTCCGAACAGTCTGCCCAAAGATATTCGACACGAGACCAAGAAAAATGTATTTAAAAAGATGGTTTATAGACGTTTTCTATAATTATGTCAATAAGATAAAATTTTGTACCATAGCTATCCATTAAGTATTATTGTGAGACTCTGGATCCCACAGACAAACTGTGTAAACAGTTTTGTGGGACTATGTTTTATTGTAAGGTTGTGTCGATTTGTTTAGTAAAATAAAGAAAGAAAAAAAGTATATAAACGAGGAAAATGGATAGCCCGGGCTAAGTCAGAACTTTTTTCATGAAATCTTAACATTTTCGTTAGGTTACTTATAAATATCGAATGACTCCCTTTTTTTAACTATCTTCATTGCATCACATTTTATTTTCAGATTTATTTCCCTTTTCATTTCTTTATTTTTCAATTTTAAAGCAGAGAACCGCATGCATATAAATGCAGATACTGTGGTACTTTTTAATGGCATTAAGGGAAGGAATTAAAAATATTCCATGGAGTAAAATGCTTGTTACAAAAATATGGAAAGTATGAAAAAAAATTTCGGTAAAATAGAAAAAAAATGATAGTTAAAAAAATAAATCTTATAAAATTAGTTGAAAATTGTTTCATTTCTTAAAATAAAAATGAGGGTAATTTGTGGAGAATCTGTTGAAGGAATTTGACATGAATTTTCGGAGAATTTGACAAATTGGTATTGGCAAGCTGCCATGTTGCACCGAAATTTACCTACTAAGATTTGTTTGCAGGCGATATAAGAATTAGAGACGGCAATCACAATAAAACTTGCAAGTAATTTTTAATAGTTTGACGTACCTCTTTTTAAATTCAAAGTATTGGATGGATTATTAAAGGAAAATAAAGTAAAAGAATTATTTTTTAGATAAATTCTGATAGATTAATTAACTATCGATCATAATTGCAATTGATTTTAACTATTAAATTATTCAGTACCATTTCATTTCAATTTTCTTGTACAAAATCAAAGATAACGATGAAATAGTGTTTATAATGTAAGTGAGAACCCAATTAGGTACATGTATTAATTTCAATATCATTTTGTAGTAACGAACTGCTTGTTGCATCAGGGTCACTTACAATTGATTGTCTAATTGTATTAAAAATGACAACTATAACTTCTAAATTCCATATGAAGACTAGTCGTAGGAATAACTAAACTTATAAAATTAAAGTTGGCAATGTCGTAACGGTTTAACGATCTGTAGAAACGATCAAAGTGCTTACTGCAAGGACGTTAGGACGCACGCACTTAGCGGTAGGCATTTTGTTTTGGCTGAATTGGTTATTAATTTTAGTTTTTGAGCCAGTTCCGTGTTGACTACCACTTGCGCGTGAGCGACAGTCGTTTTGTTTATTAAATTCTTGTTGTTATTAATTGTTATTACTTATTGTTATTATTCTTGTTGTTACGTTTTGTGTTTCTTGTTTTGTTTTATAATGCCTAACGCGTACGTTTATAGTGCTCGTGAATACGGCAACATGTTAATATGCCTTGGAGAATCTCATAAGGCCACGGAGGATTTAGATCGGTAAGCTGTTCCATACCTAATTTATTTTAAAGAACTTAGTACTGCATTGATCTGAATAGTTACATAACTGAATACGTCAGAATAATAAACATACCCACACGATAGATAAAAAAAGCATGACTCTATCGTTGTTAACATTTCATTTAAATAAATTTTTCATTAGCGGGGAATCGAACCAGGTATTTGGTTTATTTAACCTGTGAATTCGAATTAAAATGGCTAAGTGGAGACAAGCACAGTGACAAAATAGTAGGTTAAGTAGATAAGTTAGGTATTTAGACGAGTGTTGTAAATTATTAGGTATTGGTACGATCGCTAGCTGCGGGCCGCGCGATTTCGGCGTCCTCGCGATTATAGACCCTAGTCAGCTGATTTAAATTACACTGCTGGTGTTGTTTAAGTATTTCATGATTTTTTTAATGAAATTGTCGTTTCATTTAGCTGTACTAACATGATGGAGCGTGAATAAAGCTAATAAAACGTTGTGAAAAGATGTTTTTTTTTTCCTCGGGAACGATTTTTTTCTGACCCATTATCAAAGGTATCGTTAGTACTATCGTCTGTCTTCGTTTTCGGCAGCGTTTCACTAACACCCGGTATGTATAAAGTAACAAATTTATATTATACTAGCTGTTACCCGCGGCTTCGCCCGCATGGTCACTGGGAAATGAACTATCCATTGCTTTTTGAATTGAAAGAAAACTGAGTTTTATAGATTTGTCAGAGATGCAGCCATTAAAAGGAAACTGAGCAAAATTGATTCGTCAGCCTATTTAAATGTTTTGAAACGCAGCGTATAGGAAAGCATGAAAATAGCCTGTTTATTCCAAATGGAAATGGGATATTTTTTTAATTAAAGGAAACTGAGCATAATTATCCGTCAGGGATGCAGACTTTGAAAAGAAACTGAGCTAAATTGATTCATCAGAGATGCAGTTTTCTGAATTGAAAGGAAACTGAGCCAAATAAAAGATCCGTCAGAGATGCAGCCTTTTGAGTTGAAAAACTGAGCTTAATAGGTCCATCAGAGGTGCAGCATATGGAATTGAAAAGAAACTGAGCTAAATAGAAATTTTGAATTGAAAGAAGATCTGTAGAATTCTGATTAATTGATTGTGGGAATTTTGGAAAAAACTAACTGAACACTATTTTAAGACGCTACTGTACACAATGTTATATGTTTTTCCATTCGGGGAAAGAATGTGGAGATTCTAGGCATTTGACACACGCGAACATGCTACATACAGCTGACCATGAGAGAAGCACGGTTTTCTAAGTTGACCCCGCTACCTGTAACGTTTGCCTTGCGCTTTATTAATTGTCATTGCAAAACTGAGCTTAATAGGAACTGCAACCTTTGAATTGAAAAGGAAGATCTGTGGGAATTATAGGGATCCGTGGTATAATAACATTTTCACCTTTTCCTACGCCTGTCAAAATTGTAGCACCGATTATGTTCCGTCCAAGATGTGTCACGCAGCCTTGTCCCGTTACATAACCGAGGAGCATCTAAATTTCCCATTAGCATGACTGGGACGCTAATTTTAATTGAAGCTTATGTGAGGCACACCTGACAACTCTAGAGAATTTAGAAACTCTACGGGATATGAAGTGCTCTGTTCTGTGTCCATAACTGTGTCTACTGACAAATACTCTGTTATTTCTCCTGCTACTTCGCTTAATATATCTGAATTTATTTTGTTAACGCTCTCATTTTTGGTGCAAGAATCGCCTTTCACATAACCATTTGTCTTCATGCATGTTGTTCGTTAAATCTGAATAAACGCTCGCAATTAATTCGGAATGACTCTGTACTAAATTACAAAAATCTCTCGTCAATTTAACGCAGCCCTCAGCATCCGTTTGCAACCGCCCATCGCCAATTTTTAATAGTGTGTCAGCATAGTTTCCAGCATTGATATCACTATACAAATGCACTCTCATATTCGTAGTTAAACTGAATTTTGTCACCTTGTTCCATAAAATAGACGACTTGAGGCATGCTTTAATTTCATCTGCAGGTGTGCCCTTTTGAATGACAGGTAAAGTTTGGCGAAAGTCACCAGCCAGTAAAACCACCATTCCTCCCATTACATCGGTATTGCTGCGCAAATCCTGGAGCGTTCGATTTAGTGCTTCTATAGCTTTTTTATGCGACATTGTACTTTCGTCCCACACTAAAAGTTTGCATTGTCGTAGTATTATACCTCGTGCACTATTTTTGCTAAAGTTGCAGATCGGCGATTCTTCCTGGGCTAGATTTAGAGGGAGTTTTAAAACAGAATGTGCAGTGCGGCCCCCGCTTAGCAGCGCGGCGGCTATACCGGAGGAAGCTACGGCCACAGCAATGTTTTTATCTTTCCGTACTTGCGCTAATAATAAATTTAACAAAAATGACTTCCCAGTTCCTCCAGGGGCATCTAAAAAGAAAAGTGCACCATTTCCAGATTCAATTTGTCCTAATACTTTTTCAAAAACTCGTTTTTGCTCGGGAAGCAAGCAGGGTACAAATTCGGCTACTTGCTGCTGCAAAGCTGGTATATTGTAGTTTGTTTCACGTATAATTTCATCACTTAGTTCATTTTCGGTTCTTCGCTGAGGGCTTATCATTCCAAAGTCGCTTAATTTTTTGCCTACCATTGCCATTACTTTATCTTCAATATTTCCAAGTGCTTCATTATAAATGTGTTCATTGTATGTCATGTTCGCGTGTGTCTGCTGTAACCTTCGCAAAATATCTTCCGCCGTGTACTCTTTATATTTGTTCCACAATTTATGTGCATTAAATAGCCCGCAAGATGATATGAGAGTTGCATAAAGATCCCTAATTTTGGCTGGTGACTGGCACTGCACAGCTTCCTCCATGGTTTCATCCCAGTGATTATCGTTTTCTAAAAAATGCAGAGCTTCACATGCTTCTCTATAAGTTGCGCATTCCTGACCGTTGACAGTTTTAAGGTCTTTATATCCTGTAGGACCCCGAACATGGTGCAGCAGAAATCGTAAACAGAAACATTCAAAATTAGTTACATGGACGGTATACACACGACCAAGGGCATCTGATGACTTTACACCGGGCCAATTTGCAACAGGTGCGCCTGTTGTGTTCCAAGTATAATAGCGGGGGACTTCAGAATATAACAACGTTTTTGCAAAGGGGTCGGTTTGACAAAGTATAAAGAAGGCTGTTAGTGTAGTTTTTGGCGGTGATGCAATTCTTTCTTGGAAATTTCTTTCGGTGAAATATACACGCTCTCCATTTTCTAAGTGCACAGGAAGCCAAGGAGACGCCACGCTGCCTCGTTACTGCTGACATAACGCCCTGCTTGAAAGGTCTGTACTTCATTAACGGGATTTGCCTCACCTTCACTCCTGAGATTAAATATTGCTTGGTCGCTTCCTTTATTTATGTACTTACAGATATACTTGATTGCGCGGACAGAGCTACATGCTTCTACATTAATGTGGGCATTAAACATTTTACATAGAATGGGCGAATACGGGACAATCCAGCTGTTATCTAAGGTTTCGAACGCTCCAGAGCGAGATTTGATTGTAACTCTCCTGCCACCATCTTCGGGAGCTCTGCGTCTGTATAAAGGGTAGCCATTGTCATTGTGCACTGTTTCTTTTAATAGCTGTTTAGGAATTTCTTTGTACATTTTCCTTCTTTCATACGGCGATATTGAATTTCGTGCTCCACATGGACCGTGAATCATATTTCGGACGATGGTATCATACAATTCTTTATCTTGCTCAGGATCCGGAATCTCGGCGCTTATTATGTCGTCATTTGGCTGGGCCGCAACTTCTTTAAGCCATATTAGAATGTGGGCATGCGGTAATCCTCTTTTTTGCCATTCAATTGAATACATGAAGCACTGCACCTCTCCGAAAATTTTCCCTTTGTTAATTACATACATTAATTTTTGTACTTTTAATCTACTCGTAAGTACTCTAGCAACTAAATCGTGTCTGTCAGTACTTTTTTGGCCCGGCATTAGCTCCTCGGTTATTTCTTTCCATTTGGGATTGCAAGTAAAAGTAACAAAAAGATCAGGTCTTCCGTAAGTTCGTACATAGGCGAATGCGTCTTGTGTGTACTCATGTAGGTAGCGGGGACTGTTAACGAATGATGATGGCAGAATTACCATTTTACCTAAATCTCTGGGGTTTACATTGGCGTCGCTAGAAACTGCATCTTGTAAATGTATATAATTCTCAACGCGCAGCTTTTTTTGATTTAAAGATATATAAAAGAGACGTTCACTTTCTACCTTCACATACAAACAATTCTACCAAAAATTGATGAAATAATTGTCTACACCGGGCTAAGAGGTTAAAATCATTTTCTCGCAACATCATATCATACGCATAAAAATCCATACATGATACTTTTTTGTTCGGAGTAGGCTCCTTTGTGACCGGGTTAATGAGTGGAATTTGAAAATGATAACCCTCTTGTCCTTTGCAATAAATCAATGGGTATTGCAGAGCGTCATAAAACTTGTGTGTATCGGCTACCCGTTGCAACGTATCATCACGTGCTCGCAAGACAATGTCTCGTGAAGAAAATTGATCACCACTAATTACGGCTGCTATTTCGTTTATCAAAGGTGCATTGTAGCGCCTTTCATGCTCTCCTCGAGGGGCCCGATCTGCGTGAATGACGACTTTATAATCCTCTTCAGGTAGGTTTTCTAAAGCAGTTTTAAATGGTTTGACTAAAATGTTACGTTCATGCAAGAATCTTTGAATTTTGAACACTGTGTCTCTCTCAACTCCCTGGATAAATTGGCAGCGACGGTCTACCTCAATTTCTTCGTCACCCATAAAATATACTTGTAGAAATTTATGCTGTTCGTTTTCAGCTGGAAAAAGTGAACCTATTCTATGATAAATTTGCCCTTTCACCTTAAATGAAGGCGAAAATCCCGGCATTATTATTTCCCGGTCAACTCCGAAGGACGTCATTTGAAAGCATGAGTTATATTTCCGAATCCTGTTTAAAAAGCGCCGTGATTCATTAGCATCATATAAAAAGAGAGTTTTCAAAGGTTCTTCTGGTTCCTCAAGTAACAAAAGAGACACTTTGCCATTGGAACAGCACATGCCTGCGGTCTCATCTTTCCATTTTAAAGCGCTGCAAAATCGACACGCCTTGTCCATCAGTCCGATAACAACTAACCTGTGATTTTTATAATCAATCAACGGATCATAATTGAATGCTGCGTCATTAAAAACCGACCAATTGTTTCTTTGAAAATTTTGTCGACGTTCAGCTTGGAGCTGTGCATTTGCATCTCTTCGCGCCTGTGTCTGTTCTGGTGTTTCAGATGCCCTTATAGTAGATTGACGTTCAGCTTGCTCAATGAGTCTGTGTTGAGTTTCATCAGGTGTTTCCGCGGCTCTTAAGGCGGCCTGACGTTCCGCTTGTTCGAATAGCCTTTGCTGACTTTGAGCAGGTGTTTCAGTAGCTATTAAAGTAGCTTGACGCTCTGCCTGTTCAAGACTTGGTATTCCTTTATACATATTTAGACTCTGGCTTTGATTTTGGATTTTGTTTATTTAGAATAGTGAATTGGTTTTCGTTGTTTTAGTTTGTTTAACAATATTTTAAAGGAATATTAATAGTATAGATAGTGTGTACGGTACCTATACACTTACTTCTTTTTTTGTTGGTTATATTTATATTGACTACTGCTTTCGATTTCGGTTTTCTGCGATTTGTTTTGTGATTTGGTTTAAGTTGATTCGATTTTTTTGGCTATCGTTTTCGGATTCGTGTTGTGTCTTGAATTGGTTTTGTTGTTTTGATTTTAAAAATATTTAAAAGGAATATTTATTCCTTTTAGATATTTTTTTAGTTCTTAAAAAATATTTAAAAGGAAATTTAATTCCTTTTAGGTATTTTAACGTTTTTTTATAAATAGGTTTTTCTTACTTCACAATGCCTCGCAAACGTAAGTCCAGCCTTTCAAGAGTATCTTCTCAAGACAAGCGAAAAGATTAGCTCGATCGCTAGAATCTTTAGAAGATGCTGAACTGAGAAGGCAAGAACAAGCAGAGCGTCAGGCTGCTTTAGAGCATCTGAGACACCTTCTCAACGTCAGCAAGGCGTCTTGAACAGACAGAGCGTCAGGCTGCTTTAAGAGCTTCCGAAACACCTTCTCCAAGTCAGGAAAGGCGTCTTGAACAGGCAGAGCGTCAAGCTACTTTAAGAGCTTCTGAAACACCTTCTCAAAGTCAGCGAAGGCGTCTTGAACAGGCAGAGCGTCAAGCTACTTTAATAGCTACTGAAACACCTGCTCAAAGTCAGCAAAGGCTATTCGAACAAGCGGAACGTCAGGCCGCCTTAAGAGCCGCGGAAACACCTGATGAAACTCAACACAGACTCATTGAGCAAGCTGAACGTCAATCTACTATAGGGCATCTGAAACACCAGAACAGACACAGGCGCGAAGAGATGCAAATGCACAGCTCAAGCTGAACGTCGACAAAATTTTCAAAGAAACAATTGGTCGGTTTTAATGACGCAGCATTCAATTATGATCCGTTGATTGATTATAAAAATCACAGGTTAGTTGTTATCGGACTGATGGACAAGGCGTGTCGATTTTGCAGCGCTTTAAATGGAAAGATGAGACCGCAGGCATGTGCTGTTCAATGGCAAAGTGTCTCTTCCGTTACTTGAGGAACCAGAAGAACCTTTGAAAACTCTCTTTTTATATGATGCTAATGAGTCACGGCGCTTTTTAAACAGGATTCGGAAATATAACTCATGCTTTCAAATGACGTCCTTCGGAGTTGACCGGGAAATAATAATGCCGGGATTTTCGCCTACATTTACGGTGAAAGGGCAAATTTATCATAGAATAGGTTCACTTTTTCCAGCTGAAAACGAACAGCATAAATTTCTACAAGTATATTTTATGGGTGACGAAGAAATTGAGGTAGACCGTCGCTGCCAATTTATCCAGGGAGTTGAGAGAGACACAGTGTTCAAAATTCAAAGATTCTTGCATGAACGTAACATTTTAGTCAAACCATTTAAAACTGCTTTAGAAAACCTACCTGAAGAGGATTATAAAGTCGTCATTCACGCAGATCGGGCCCCTCGAGGAGAGCATGAAAGGCGCTACAATGCACCTTTGATAAACGAAATAGCAGCCGTAATTAGTGGTGATCAATTTTCTTCACGAGACATTGTCTTGCGAGCACGTGATGATACGTTGCAACGGGTAGCCGATACACACAAGTTTTATGACGCTCTGCAATACCCATTGATTTATTGCAAAGGACAAGAGGGTTATCATTTTCAAATTCCACTCATTAACGGTCACAAAGGCCTACTCCGAACAAAAAGTATCATGTATGGATTTTTATGCGTATGATATGATGTTGCGAGAAAATGATTTTAACCTCTTAGCCGGTGTGACAATTATTTCATCAATTTTGGTAGAATTGTTTGTATGTGAAGGTAGAAAGTGAACGTCTCTTTATATATCTTTAAATCAAAAAGCTGCGCGTTGAAATTATATACATTTACAAGATGCAGTTTCTAGCGACGCCAATGTAAACCCCAGAGATTTAGGTAAAATGGTAATTCTGCTCTCATCATTCGTTAACAGTCCCCGCTACCTACATGAGTACACACAAGACGCATTCGCCTATGTACGAACTTACGGAAGACCTGATCTTTTATTACTTTTACTTGCAATCCCAAATGGAAAGAAATAACCGAGGAGCTAATGCCGGGCCAAAAAAGTACTGACAGACACGATTTAGTTGCTAGAGTACTTACGAGTAGATTAAAAGTACAAAAATTAATGTATGTAATTAACAAAGGGAAAATTTTCGGAGAGGTGCAGTGCTTCATGTATTCAATTGAATGGCAAAAAAGAGGATTACCGCATGCCCACATTCTAATATGGCTTAAAGAGAAGTTGCGGCCCAGCCAAAAAGACGACATAATAAGCGCCGAGATTCCGGATCCTGAGCAAGATAAAGAATTGTATGATACCATCGTCCGAAATATGATTCACGGTTCATGTGGAGCACGAAATTCAATATCGCCGTGTATGAAAGAAGGAAAATGTACAAAGAAATTCCCTAAACAGCTATTAAAAGAAACAGTGCACAATGACAATGGCTACCCTTTATACAGACGCAGAGCTCCCGAAGATGGTGGCAGGAGAGTTACAATCAAATCTCGCTCTGGAGCGTTCGAAACCTTAGAAAACAGCTGGATTGTCCCGTATTCGCCCATTCTATGTAAAATGTTTAATGCCCACATTAATGTAAAAGCATGTAGCTCTGTCCGCGCAATCAAGTATATGTACTTATATTATACTTACAGATGTAAGTACATACAATAAAGGAAGCGACCAAGCAATATTTAATCTCAGGAGTGAAGGTGAGGCAAATCCCGTTAATGAAGTACAGACCTTTCAAGCAGGGCGTTATGTCAGCAGTAACGAGGCAGCGTGGCGTCTCCTTGGCTTCCCTTTACACGAAAGGCACCCAACAGTTACTCACCTTGCTGTGCACTTAGAAAATGGAGAGCGTGTATATTTCACCGAAAGAAATTTCCAAGAAAGAATTGCATCACCGCCAAAAACTACACTAATAGCCTTCTTTCAACTTTGTCAAACCGACCCCTTTGCAAAAACGTTGTTATATTCTGAAGTCCCCCGCTATTATACTTGGAACACATCTAGGAAGGAGTGGAAACGCCGTATTGAAGGCGCGCCTGTTGCTAATTGGCCCGGTGTAAAGTCATCAGATGCCCTTGGTCGTGTGTATACCGTCCATGTAACTAATTTTGAATGTTTCTGTTTACGATTGCTGCTGCACCATGTTCGGGGTCCTACAGGATATAAAGACCTTTGCTGACTTTGAGCAGGTGTTTCAGTAGCTCTTAAAGTAGCTTGACGCTCTGCCTGTTCAAGACGCCTTCGCTGACTTTGAGAAGGTGTTTCAGAAGCTCTTAAAGTAGCTTGACGCTCTGCCTGTTCAAGACGCCTTTCCTGACTTTGAGAAGGTGTTTCGGAAGCTCTTAAAGCAGCCTGACGCTCTGTCTGTTCAAGACGCCTTTGCTGACGTTGAGAAGGTGTCTCAGATGCTCTAAAAGCAGCCTGACGCTCTGCTTGTTCTTGCCTTCTCAGTTCAGCATCTTCTAAAGATTCTAGCGATCGAGCTAATCTTTTCGCTTTTCTTTGAGAAGATACTCTTGAAAGGCTGGACTTACGTTTGCGAGGCATTATGAAGTAAGAAAAACCCTATTTATAAAAGAAACGTTAAAATACCTAAAAGGAATTAAATTTCCTTTTAAATATTTTTTTTAAAAGCAAATCCAAAATATCTAAAAGGAATAAATATTCCTTTTAAATATTTTTTAAAATCAAAACAACAAAACCAATTCAAGACACAACACGAATCCGAAAACGATAGCCAAAAAAAATCAAATCAACTTAAACCAAATCACAAAACAAATCGCAGAAAACCGAAATCGAAAGCAGTAGTCAATATAAATATAACCAACAAAAAAAGAAGTAAGTGTATAGGTACCGTATACACTATCTATACTATTAATATTCCTTTAAAATATTGTTAAACAACCTAAAACAACGAAAACCAATTCACGATTCTAAATAAACAAAATCCAAAATCAAAGCCAGAGTCTAAATATGTATAAAGGAATACCAACCAAATCAACAAAACCGATCCAAGAAAATACACAAATCCGAAAATGAAAGCCAATATAAATCCATTCAACCTTAATCAAATCACAAAGAGAACAAAAACAAAAAACAACAGAAAAGAACAGAGAACAAAAAGAAAAAAAAACAAAAAACAATCAACCGAAATCGAAAGCAGGTAGTCGAATAAGCTACGAAATAGAAACAATTTAAGCGTATAGGTACCGTATGGACTATAAGTTGACGCGCGGCTCAACGGCGGGAGTTAAGTACATGTCAGGAAACATTTCTTTACCGCGTTTTAAAAACCTAGTAACGACATCTAGCGGAATCAATTTAAACTATGTATACGTTAGTTAATAAGAACTCTCAAAAATATTTTTCTTATAATTTTGCACAATTTTTCTTATTGTAATACCGATTCATTCATAACCACATATAAGAACTGTATTCATTTCCGTTCAATAAATATTACTAAGGCTTATTAATAAGGTTTACTAAGAACTGTTTCTACCATTGTTAAGTAATAGTTAAGGGTGAAAGCGTGAGAGGTGGTGATAGTATTTCTGATCCATACTTATAATCACGCCTGTAACCCTTGCGGGTAGGCAGAGCATCAACGGATTACTTAATATCGTCTGCGAGGTTATCGCCTATTCTGTGAATTACGATGCACCAAAACGTTTGAAGAAAATCAGCTGGTGAATTTTATGTTTTTATCGCTCTTCCCGGTCCTGCGTAGAAAATACAGATCCATACATTTTTTATCTTAATTTTGGTAAAAAGACATAATAATCCAGATATTCTGACCTTCTGTGTTCATCCATCGTACCGTCGTCCGTCTTGTAGAATCACGGTGGCGCCACCTAGCTGAATTTAATTTTGCAACATATTCGATTTTCCCACGGGAATAATATGTTTTTCCGCTGAAAAAAGTAGCCTATGTCACTCTACAGTCACCGAACTATCCCCATACAAATAATCATGCCATGCCGACGCTCTGTTGCGACGTGAAAGAAGGACAAACAAACAAACAAACACACTTTCGCATTTATAATATTATAGTATATAGTATGGATTATATGTTTTGAATAATATGTGAAAATAAGTTGGTTTATTCTGTTGCGGCTCTACCCATAGCTCTCACCACACTACCAAAGGTTAGCTGGCAGAAAATGCCTTTCCGGCATTAAGTTCGCCTTTGTACCAAATATTTGTTTGTTTGAGTGCAATAAAGAATTTTCTATCTATCTATCTATCAACAGCAGAACAGAATTACAACACCAACAAACACTCGTAGAATGACTGATTCAAGAAGGAGGTTATGGTTACACTCTCACACAGTTGTATTTTGTTTTATTTTCTACTCTCATTCATAACATAACCTAAAACCGCATCAAACACATTTTTTGAGCCCACCTATGGCACAGTGTCTTTCAAATGATATAAGTTTCATCCCTCTCCTTATATAATAAATACGTACTTAAAATTTACTTAAATTTTGAAGACTGGTCCTAAATTTCTTAGCATTACCAATGTGAGGGAGGGATTCCTCCATGCAATTCATGCCAGGTGGCACATTCTTGGAAAGATTTATGCCAACTATGGACTTAAAAGAGCCTGCTGCATTTTTTTTATATGAAAATAGCAATGCCTTTGTACGCAATATCTTTTCTACCTTTTACTTTGTAATATTACTTTGTGTGTCCAAGAACAATTTACTTGTTAAATTAATAAAAAATTAAACTTTTATTGAGAAAATTGAGAATATATTGGTCTTGTGTCATTCTAACAGTGATTTTGTGGATCTAGATGTTTGTCCATATAATTTATTTATGTGAGCCGCCTTCACGATACAGGAAAAATCTCTACTGCAGGCGTAACACTTTTTTTTATAAAATTATTTAATTGGAGAAGCCGACAAAGCAAAAGTGTAGTTGAATAGTGATTGTCACCGTATCTTACTACGTCCTTCCAAACTCATCGAATTTGTGTTATATTAGCTGTGTGGTAGCTTTCATATAGAGAATAAAAAAGGTTCTTGTGCAGCCTGGCTTGGAAAGCGCAGTGTTGGCCTACATCCCACTAGATGGAGTGACGACCTGATGAACCACGCAAATATTTGGTGGATGTGGGGGCTCAGGACGGTACTTTGTCTATGGAGGAGGCCTATGTTCGGTAGTGAACTTGTGATGCGCTGCAGTGGTAATGGTCCATTACCTCATATCGTCCCGTGAATGTAATAACAGGTAACTATAAAAATTACAGAGAAATCTTATGACTTCAGATAGATGGCGCTATTATCATCTCGTTTAAAGTAGGGAAATAGAAATGATTGGACATCTTCACGGTGACATTTTCAACCAAGATAAATTTTTAATTAATGGTGTTGAAATGAGTGTAAAATTAGTTCGATCAAGAGAGAGTTTTAATTTAATTGCTGGGTCAAACGATGTAAAGTTTAAAGTTTGCATTACGGACGCAACTCTTATTGTTCGACGAGCACGAATTAATCCAAGTGTATTACTCGCACATCAAAAAATTTTAGCTTCTACCACTGCTAATATGCTATGTATATAGTAACTCATATCTTATAAGCTTATAACAAACAAAACTGAACATACCTATATAATATTATGTAACTATTAAAAGGAAAGGATGATAGATTTTAGATAACATAAATAGTTAAATAATTTGATTTGATTCCGGGAAGCGAAAATAATTGTCTTTGTAATATAACCAGCGATGTGCGCGTACTGTTATACTATTGTTCGAACAGAACAAGAACAATTTACGGGTACTGACAGAATAGTAGCGTTGTAGATTCTCTGCAACACATGCTGATTCAGAGCCCATTCATTGTCGTTCTTACAGTATAATATTTTTATTAGTTTAACTTTTATATGCTGAGCTGCTTTTGATCAATGAATAAATGTTTATTATTATTATTATTATTATTCGCCAACACGCATTGGGGCAGCGCGGCGGACATTTCCTTGCACTAAAACCCTCTCAGAAATGAGAGGAGGCCTGTGCCCAGCTGTGGGACGTATATAGGCTGTAACTTTACTTTTATTATTATTATTATTCTTTTTCCATTTTTCTTCATTTAGGGCGTTATGATGATACGAGCGACGGGGAAGTTTTTCGAAATTGAAAACAGAAAACGTCACTAAGTTTAATAAACTTTGTTTCACTAACCGTTTCGGTATTTAAACAGTATTATACTAATGAACATGCCCCTCGTTTATAAGCAATAACGCAAAATTTTTAGAGTGCGTTTAGGAGCAAAGCTAACTATTTCATTTTAAAATATTTTAAATAAAACCTAGCGCTAGCACCACACTAGGACTGTCTCGTATAGTAGAGGTATTTTACTTAAATAAATTGTATATGGTCAAACATGTCCGCAACAACTTTTTATAGGCCAAACAAACATTTGATGTCTTTTTCTTTTTAGATACTTTATACGATTTAGGACAACCTTGTTCTAAAACTATTAAAAACTGAGGGGTGGCCTGTGCCCAACAGTTTGACACATATATAGGTTGTAATTTTTATTTACTCTTTCTGTGGAAAACAAAAATAGTTACTGAATATAAAAGTGAAACAAACGCAATTGTAGGACCTGGGGTGCTTTATATTTCTATAGGAAAACCGTAATTGGCATTATAGCGTACTAGCTGACCCGTGATCACTTCGCTGGGCATTTTTACATGTTTACTTGTGATGAAATTATCTTGCGTGGTTCTTAGTATTGAGTGTGTAGGATTTATTTTATGTTTATTTTATTTCTTGTCATCTGCTAGTATGTGTTGGGCGAGTATGTCAATTGTTTAAGACTTCTCTGTATACTATGTTTGATGTTGTGCTATTGTCGGTAGCAAAATGTATTGGTTTTCTGGAGTTCCATCTCGAGATAAGCCGACATATAACTGGCCATGGGTCAAACAGTTCTTTTTCAAGTCAATGCCCACCAGAGAGAATGTTTGACCCTGGGCTTATTTATCGTGAGGGCAAATGAAGCTTTGACTGGAAACTACAGCCTTTTGAACTATATTGGCCGGAATCATGGGTATCTGCGGAATATGAGCAAGTTGTCCCACTGCTGGCTCCGTGAGGATGGTCACCACGATTATATTGTCCCGCAACTTTTTTATCAGTCTTGTGCCATTGCACATGTTGGGAGGGCTCAAGTTTCTTAACAGCATGATAGGAAGGCCGACTTTTAAGGGCCAGAAGGGCTCAAAGAATTAAAAATTTTTTGAGGATAGTGCACTGTATCCTCAATATTACACACCGTGTCAACTGACTGAATACTGTTTGACTTGACCGGGAATTTTCTGTAAAATTAGTTTATTTATTTCATACACTGTATCCTTTCTAGTGACACTATTGCCCTTAAACAAAGTCAGTCATTTCAATATAGACTGAGGTGTATGAAAAATACATTTAAATATCACCATTTACTTTTTAATATACTTTTAACGAAATTTCGCGGCACTACATATCTACTTTTATATTAGGTCCTTACATATGAAATTAGCGTTTTGTCGTACTGACCACTTTGATCTGAAATATCTTCTCTTTGGTTAAGAATTCCAAATTCAAATTTATAAATTCATTTAGCTGGTACATTTGAGTTTTAAAACAGTCATTCATTTGTTTTTTCCTCATTATTTTATTCTTTGGCGTCGCTTATTACCGTACAATGGAAAACATGAAATATCGGTATATTTACGAGTACGAGTTCTACCGTGGCACAAGTGCTGCAGAAACAGCTCGAAGGATTAATGATGTGTACGGCGTTGGTATTGCAAAAGAAAGCACGGTACGTTTTTAGTTTCAACGTTTTCGTTCTGGAAATTTCGACCTTCAGAAAAAACCCCGTGGACGGCCGGAGACTAAAGTGGAAAATGAAGAATTAAAGGCTATTGTGGAAGCGGATCTATCACAAAGCACTTTAGAGATAGCTGCAGGCTTCGGGGTAAGTGATAAAACTGTATTAATCCACTTGAAGCAAATCGGGAAAGTAAAAAAACTTGAACGATGGCTACCTCATGAATTGAGTGAATCGAACTTGCAAACACACTTCGACTGCATTGTTACTTTGCTCAACCGACACAATAATGTAGGGATTTTAAATTGAATCATTACTTGTGATGAAAAGTGGATACTGTACGATAATAGGAAGCGCTCGTCGCAATGGCTGAACCCTGGAGGCCCAGCCAAATCCTGCCCTAAACGAAAATTGACTCAGAAAAGTTACTTGTGAGTGTTTGGTGGACTAGCGCCGGTGTCGTTCACTACAGCTTTCTAAAATCTGGCCAAACGATTAAGACATATATCTATTGTCAGCAACTGCAAACCATGAAGGAAGAACTAGCTGCTAAACAACCGAGATTGCTCAATCGCTCTAGGCCACAGCTGCTTCACGACAACGCAAGACCACACACTGCACAACAAACAACCACTAAGTTAGATGAGCTACAATTGGAATGTCTGCGACATCCACCGTACTCCTCGGACCTTGCTCAAACAGATTACCATTTTTCCGGAAATTGGCCAACTTCTTACAAGGAAAAAAATTCAACTCCGATGCGGCAGTCCAAACCGCCTTCAAAGAGTTTATTGATTCTGGCCCCATGGTTTTTTTAGTAAAGAAATCAATGAACTACCTATGAGATGGCAAAAGTGCATATATAACAACGGTGCATACTTTGATTAATTAAATATATTTTACAAAAAAAAATTGACTTTATATTCCTCCCGTACAAAACGCCAATTTCATATGTAAGGACCTAATATTTAATACACAATAGAGGTTGAACATTATATTCACCCATATCAAACCGTTTAGTCAGCGCACGCCGATAAATCAACGCATCAGCCCGTTTTTCTCGGAATTAATTGACAAATATTGTTCTTTCACATTAAAAAATATTATTAATCATAATCAAATATGACCTATGTCACTCAGGAGTAATGTAGCTTTCTACTGGTGAAAGAATTTTTAAAATCGGTTCAGTAGTTCCAGAGATTACTTCCTACAAACAAACTCACAAACTTACAAACTTTACCTCTTTATAATATTAGTATAGATAAAGATAATCGTAAAAATAACCTCTATTTAAAACCTTAAAACAGTTCTATAGAAGCCGTCCAAAGAGTTTGTGTGAATATGGCTACCAATATAATTATCGCCGGCGTATGACAATCGAATACTCCATATTATCCCTATTCAGCATCTTCCTAATAACAACTCAAAATAATAAAAACTGAAGCTTCTAACCCGCCTACCAAACATGGCAAGTGGCAACATTGGCAAATATCCCTCCTATTAGGCTATCCATAAGGGAGGCCTCTTTTTAATATACTATTTTAATGTACTTTTAATAGGCTGTAATGAATGAAGAATGGCCGCCACTATATTGACACAGTCTAACTACTAACTAACAGTCGGTCATTGAAGGCGCCTTTTGCGCGAAGACGGGGCAATCGTGCGGTGCGGTGCGGGGCGAGACGCGGGCTGAACACTTCTGAACTGCAACCACATGAGTAAAGAAATCGTACCATACAGAGGCAAAGCTTCATACAACCGCGCTGTAATAGGTACACTACTACAAGCTTGTGGCGCATGTGTACGTGAGCACTGGCGGCTCGTTACGTACAGAGAGAAACTGCTTTAAACCGGCTCGGCCAGTGCTCAAACTCAGGGTTGTGTAAAAAATAATAAGTGTAAAATTTTGTTATTTAAAAAATAATTCGTATCAAATGAAATATAAAAAAAACTGGCCAAGCGTGTCGGGCCACGCACAATGTAGAGGTAGGGTTCTATAAAATCTTTCATACAACTTAATGAAGAATTAAAATCAAAAGAAATAAAATTAATTTATATTTACTAGACGTTTCAATCAAGATTGTCTCAAAAATTTATTTGAAAAGTCAGACAGGCGGGTGGTAACTGTCAGGAACCAACATGTCGTCTAGTTAGTATTGACTTCAATAAAATGTTTTTAACCAATATCTTAGGGAAACCTCAAAATACTAATTGTGAATACGATTTCGATATGTTACTTATGAAACCAGACGATTGTCGTATTTTAATACACAATCACCGCAACCTGACAATATTACTGCCCATGTGTTAACAGTAGGAACAAATGATTATCTATTTGATTTACCAGAAAAAAACTGGTTTAGTCTATGTGTCGGGATATTTGTATAGAAAATATTGTCTCGAACACCACAAATTTGAGAAAATAAAATTGTTCGTTAATAGATCTGAATAACCTATAAATATGGGAAAACATTATTTTTCAGCCATTACAAGGATTTTAATGAAGATAGTGTTCAATAATGTTTTTAATAATACTTCCTGACAATTTTATCGCGTTTGTTGAATTGTTTGAGCAAAAATTTCGCGAACATTTTGACGTCAAAAGAATCATTGTAAATATTGATAATGAAATATTAAAACGTGTGCAAGATTTTATATTTGTTATGAAATGCGAGTGGTTTCCAATAGATTATTTAAAAAAAAACTTTACATTAAATTTAGAATTTACCATTTGATTAAAAGCCACAAAAATAATTGTTGAAGAACAATAATTATAAAAGTAAAACATTTAGAATACGTAGTTTATAAAAAAATATTATATCTTAAGTATCTATTACTGATAAACGTTTTGTTTATTTAGTTTTATCCTCCTGTGCCAACCCTACCAAAATAGTTAAAAATTTTGACAGTTCCTTAGAAGCCTCTGCCTCTGCTCTCTTGCCTCTGTACAGTTTCTTTACTCATGTGCTGCAACTGTCCGCTAGGGTTGTACTGTCACGCCAATAAATTAAAATGGTTCACACTACATGTGAGGTAAAAAACTGTGGTTTGTCCTCATTTAAAGATAAGGAATTAGTTTCATCAGTTTCCACACACATTAATTTGTTTAAACGGAAATTAAATCAGTTTTTTTACTTCCTGTTCTGTAAACCCTAGCAATTTATTTTCCGACAACATCAAATGCGATGAATAACTGTATGTTCTTCTTAGGCTGTGATATTGGTAAGAACATTTAAATTTTAAGAAAAATGCCTTTATCGACTAACTTTTTCAGAGAACCAGAATGTCATTTTTTTAGTATGTAATATTCGCTTAAATGTTAGAAATAGAGGTGAACGACAGAGTCGGGAAGGGACACCCTAGGCGAAAGTTTATCGGCCAAATTGGCGATATATTGAAAATGGGCCAAATTAAGAGTACCCTTAACCGACGAGCGTGTATGCGTAGGTATATGGATGTGGAGAAGGCGAGAGAGGTGTGTCAGGATCGTGCCAAATGGAAGTCTATAGTCTCTGCCTACCCTCTGGGTGACAGGCGTGAGTGTTTATATGTTAGAAATATTTGCAATTAACTATTTCAATCTGTTCAGAACGAATGTAAAGCGCAAAAAAAATTAAAATGTGAATCGAAACTCGAAAAAGTTATCAGTTGTTTCAGTATCACACTCATGTAGGTTATTATTAAAATATAGCCATGGCGATGATGATTAAAACAAGACAACTGGTTGAGAAAAAAAGGTTCTCGAATGACAGCCTCTTACCGAAAAGCAAATTGTAGGGCGGCACACTAACCGAAGTGACGTCGTAGGAAGTAAGTCGATGGATGCAGGTGACTTAGGACCGTGTTTCGTGCTATTGACGAGGCATAAGTTTAGCAGTGGACTTGTGAAGGGCTGTAATGATGATGACGACGATGCTTCGTGACATGCAATAAATCAATTATGAATTATGATGATTAAGACTCGCCGACTAGTAGGCTGCGCTGTATATAACACACAAGCCTTTACACAACTAGCTTATTGATCTAGGGCTTCAATTACCTGTACATGAAAGGTAAACGGACAGTGCGCTTTGAAAACGTCACATACAGTATGTCCGTTCATTCAATGGCGAAAGGGGACTGATTGCTGTCTGTTTCACGGTTCAATCAATAGGGTAACGTGATTTATGTATTTTCAATTCAATATCCGGTTTAAATTTATGTTTCGTGTTGCTTTATTTATTTGACCATTAAGAAGGTCATACAAATAACGAATATTTTGTTTGTTTGTATAGAAAATACCATTAATTAATGTACGGTGAAACTTTGGCGAGATTTGTAACAAATTGCCGGGCACAGCTCGTTAATAAAAATGCAAGAGGGATGTGTGTGAAATCAATTTTTCAATCCAAACTTCTTCAATCTTCTAAGCTTCTATAGCATTTGATCCAAATGATGAGTGACGCTTGAGATCTCTGATATCGTGGGCGGAAAATCATTAATAAACGATAAGCCTAAATCCCACAAACAATGATTGTAATCATTGTTCTCACAAAATTTTTCATTATTTTGTACAGAACTCTAAGAAAAAACATACTAACTCCTTTATTTTAACGTTTATTAATACTTCTAGAGACTACAAGACCATTAAAGATTTTTTTGTTAGTTGCTGCGTTGCCGAAGAAAGTAGCTAAGTAGAAATTTGCAGTTATCGAAGTAGGGAAGTTATTTACTTTAGTTTTATCTCTTTAGTTGCCTTACACCATTCGATCCCCAATACCACTTTAAAAGTTTTCGCGCTTACTTTACGTAAAACGTAACTTACTGATATCGAAATATTATTATATATACAGAATGTTTAACAAAAGTGGTTCAATATATACACTACATTCCCCAGAGTTAATAAAAACAAGATAAGGAGTAATTATTGAAATTGTAACTATATCATCATCATCATCATTACAGCCCTTCACAAGTCCACTGCTGAACATAGGCCTCCCCCAAGGACTGCCACAAAGCACGGTCCTGAGCCACCTGCATCCATCGACTTCCTGCAAGTCTTACCAGGTCGCCACTCCATAACTATATACTACGAAGAAAATAAAGAGTGCTTGCAAGATTGTATAATATGCACTTAAATCAAGTTATAATTATTCTTTATACCTTATTCCCTGTTTAGAGTTAAACAGAATTAGTTATATTTCCATATGTTCTTCATATTTTTTAGTACCTATATAATTTTGTTTTATAGATCATAAAACAAAAAATACTTATTGAACTCGTTATTTAGACTAATTTACCACTGGTTCGGGAAATACCTTCGTCATGCTATTTTTTTATTTTCTTCCATTTTGATACTTTAATGTAAAAAACCTGTTAGCCATTAAGTACAGATACCATTAGTATTCTGGGTCCATTAAGTAAATTTTATAGTTATATTTAGCCAGTTTCTATTGTTGGAATCATTAAACAAAAGGTAAAACAAACAAACTCTATCCTGGGAAAAATCAATAAGAAACCCAGCGGAACTTCTTTAAAAAAACTGTCAGTCGTAGAACTGCACGTCAGAAGTGAACATTTCTTAGCTTTACTACGGTACGGTTTCTTTACTCATGTGGCTTCAAAAACTTGAGAACATTATTTTTGTGTTGTTAAGAAATCTATATATATGCATCTGAGCGTGATGGTCATGCGAGTTCAATGCTCTTTCCCTATTCCCAAAGTACCCAACATGCCTAAAGAAGTTTTCACTCCGAAAAAGCTTACTATAACGTAATATCTTTTATAATAAATTCTACAAATGATATTAGAAATGCCATGGTAGTAACTCCCAGGGGTTATTATCATACATGTTTATAACTTTATAACCGATTCAAGTTGTTTCATATCGTATACATAGTTCATTTCAAAAGTATTCAATTATTTATAGTGAAATGGCCGATCATTGTCTAAAGTCTTTACAAAAGTTTTCCTCTAATGTGCAGAAAAAAGAACTACCTTCTACTTAAATTCATTCATTACGGTCTATAAAAAGTCTAGTGATGAAATTAGACCTCCTCCCTTATGATTCAATCTATGGGCTAATAATCTTCCGCTCACCAGATGTATTTACAATGAGAAGTTTTTTGTTACACAATGTAATTTAATTGAGAAGTTAGTTTTAAATAAAAGTTTATTTGTTTCTAGAGTATTATCTTAATACACAAAACAATGCCTCGGTGGTGTGCTCTTTAATTTTTTGCACATTTTTAACTCTTTTTTTGATTTTTCTACTTTTATGTATATCTGTGGTTTGGTTTATTTATTTTTAATCTAATTAATATAAAATATTACTGATAGTGCAGGAAGAAACGCTATCCTTTTCATGTTTCGAAGAAATGAACATTCCGCTATGAAATCATTTTTAAGTGGCGCCGCCCTGTTGGCAGAAAAAGTCGTGGATGCCTCATTGGCACAAACTTGAATGACGAAGACATCGTGGACACGCTGAAGTTGTGTTATGTCTGCAGCACGGATGGGTCGGCGCAACTGAAAGGACCTCTCTCTCACAGAGTATAAGCGTTAATAGTAACATTGTTGGCGACGCGTGTTATGTGGCAGAGACAAAAACTCTTTAAAAATAAATTTATTTAATACTTTTAAAGTAACTTAAAATATAGTAGTTGATACGGAGAACTTGGGAATGGAATTATGTTGAGGGATCGAAAGATTTGGTTTAAATAGTCTAGGAAGCTAGGAGGTGGGGGTAAACAAAACATAAGGGTATAACATTGTTCTTGGTGTTGTGGTTAACTTATGGTAAACTATAAACATTAGCATATAATATTACAATCGAATTAGTGTGGCTTCTAAGGAAGTAAACAATATGATTTATAAAGTGTACAGGTCTTATAACATAAAGTAAATAGTATCCTATGACATAACATTAGTTTGGCTTCTAAGAAAGTAATTTAGTAAATAAACAATATAAAGTATACAGGACTTATAATATAAAGTAAATAGTATCTATGACATAAAAACTCCCCCTTAGAACAAAGATTGAGCGGTTTTGCTCGATTTTTGAGTGTAGTCAGCAGCTTCGTCTTCGTGTTCTGATATACAAGATGTTGTAGCAGTGGTGTTTAGTGATGATATGGGAATCTAGACGTGTTGTCGGCGACGAGAACGGTCAAAGCAATTATTAAAAATTTGTATACAGTTACCATGTGGATTTGTAGATATGTAATTCCATGGTAAGCGTTTATAACATTTATAACAAAAATATGTTAGCATAATGATGGCAGTAATCGTATTTAATATGGAAAATTTTGTTACATGTTTTTCTAAGAATTTAGGTTTATTATCTTCAAGCAATTTTGTGTGAGTTTTTATTTGTTCTCTAACCGAGTTAAGTGAGTCGAGTTGAATATTGTTGAGCTGGATTTGTGCAAGTTCTGGTTGTTGCAGCTTAATTTCATCAGGGACGCAAATGTGTTCAATATCCACATAGATAAAAGGTTGGTTGATGTTGATCGATTTTGTGTCCTCAGCTAGGAGTGTAACAAACGCGGTGTACATTTTACATCCTTGTTATAGAGTGATGATACCTGCTCCAGAGATTTCGCCGTGAGTCGTTTTGCTTTCGCATTCTAAAGCATACGGAGTCTTGCGTTGGAGTATGTAGATCCAGTTGTTGTTTCTAAGAGCTTGGAAAGTGTTGATGTGTGCAGAAAACGTAGTTACATCACAAACTTCAGGAACTTGTTGACTCGTCGTTGTTAAGATGACAACTTCGCATTTGGGTCTGGTGTTGATGTTGTAGATGAGAAGATCTTTGCAGACTTTATATTCCGTTGCAAAGTCTTTGCATTTGTCCAGTGAGCTCATGATGACGTATTGCTCTCTAGTGGTACTCATGGCAAGATATGTTTGTTCGGGAAGGATAGTAGAATATAAGGAAGAGTCAGGAAGTAGAATAGGGATAGAATATAAATGGTATAATGTAAATTTTTCGTTTTTACTAAAGGGAATTATAAGATACATATAATTTTATTCATATAAATATAGGAAGTAATAGAGGCAGATTCAAGTATTTTGTGTAAATTAGGTAATGCTATTGGGGCAACTAAGTTTTTATTGAGCCTAGCGGGATTAGAAGACAGTAATTCTTTGTATAGGTGCATAGTGGATATTATAGAAGGGTAGAAGGGTAGAAGAAGGGGGAATTACATTTAATTTAATGAAAAGTATGCTTGTAATGACATCATCGATATCTCGTTCCAAAGAAACTATAGCTTCTAGAATTTGAATTGAAGCGGATTTTCGAATTTCTTCAAAAATAGTTAAATTAAATATAAGTTTGTTTGTTGAGGTAAAGTATGAATTTATTTTTCTAATATCTTCGTTAATAACGTATTCATCATAAGATATTTTATGTAATGTTTCATTAAAACACTCACCATACGAAACATAGCAGCATTAAGCTGCTATTATACGCTGGTACCACGCTCTCACAGAAGTGAGAGCGTGGTCCTTCCATGGTCGAGCCGACCCATTCGTGCTACAACTATACTATTAATATAGCTGCACCACGTAATGTTTATTTTTACAAATGAAGTAGTAGTTATAACGTAAGGTAAATTTTAATGTGTGGTAATGAAAGATTGATAGTTATTTACAAGTCGTTTGATAGAGTTGCGAGATAGGAATATAGGTTCAAGATTACGATATACGATAAATTTCTAGGAATTTTCAGATAATAATATTTCACCATTGTTTTCGAAATAGAGTCCAGAATTAGAAGGAATAGGATTTATGTATCCCCATCAACAAAGGTTGTGGAGTACCTGAAAATTAAAATAAACCTAGTTAATTGTTTTGACTTCTTTTAAATTTAGTTATATAAAAATTCTTAGAAAATAGATAAACTTTTTATAAAATGATTAAAAAAAAACAAATAGTAATATTAATGTATGAGTTTTTTATAAGATATAAAAGATTTTCAATTAAACTAAGGGTTTTATTAGGGTGTGCCATTATTCGAGCCACCCTGAAATAGATTTAAAGATAAATATTTATAAATAATTACGAACTAGTCATAGAATAAAATGTTATGATTATTGAATGAAATCATGCAATGGTCTTAAGCATGCACTTTTTGGTTTTTTCCAGATTTTTGTATAATATAATTTTCATTTAAACCTATTCTAACAATAAGATGAGGCCCGTCCCATAGGCTATTTAAGTTGTTTGGATTAGGGACTTTAAGCATAACTTTATCTCCTACGTTAAATTTGGATATATTTTTAATATTGCTGTCGTATCGCTTTTTGCCTTTTCTTTCATTGACTCTACATTTTGGCGAGCTATGTCCCGTGATACCTTGAGTCTTTCGTTTAAATCTCGTAGGTAGTCATGAGTTGTGTAGTCGTGGTTTGCTTTTAAAGAATATAGAAAACGCGGTTTGTAACCAAAGAATAATTCATGAGGTGTAAATTTTGTGGACTGATTAATTTATGTGTTATGGCACATAACGGCAAATGGCACAATTTGATCCCAATTAGATTGATTACGTTTGTGGTACATTCGGATCTGATCGCGTAATGTTGCGTGGAAACGTTCTAATGAACCGTTAGTTTGAGGATGATATGCGGTGCTAACTGTGTGGTTGGATCCTAGTAATTTCATCAATTGTTTGATCACGCTATATAGAAATTCTGTACCATGATCGAAATGGAAACGTTTAGGTACACCGTAATGTTGACAGAAAATAAAAAGAGATTTGGCTACTGTAGTTGCTTGTTTGTCTTGAATGGGGTATGCTTGAACAAAACGAGTTAAGTCATCTTGTAATGTGAGTATATATTTATTAAAGTCATTAGTTATGTCTGAATAAGAAACTAAGTCAATAGTTACGCGTTCAAAAGTTTTAGTAGAAAAAGAAGTATATGGGAGCTTTATATGTTTTACGTTGAATTTTGTTTCGTTGACATATTTGGCAATTATCTATATAAGTTTTAATAGTTTCTGTCATTCCTTTCCAGAAATATTGAGATCGTATTTTGTGTGTTGTTTCGATAATGCCACGATGTCCTGATAGGGGATCATCATGGAAGGTTTTCAGGATTGACGGTTTCAGGAACAATACCGTTATCTATTATTTGTTTTTCGACTGTTGTTGTCCCGGAATTTATATTGCTTGTTCTACACATAATTACATTTTCAGAGCGGCTAGAAAGAAATTGGTTATTAGAGTCGATTATATTTTGAAGATTTTCGTTCAAATAATGTAATTTGTAGGATCTTTCACGTATTCTCATAGTTTTGGATTGAATGTAAATGTTGCAATTATTCTTTATCATAAAATCGTTACCTAGTATACCGTCTGCTTTAATGTTAAGGGAGGCGACATGGAAACGATATTTAGGTAAATAATCCAGAGATATGTCAGTGGTGCCTGAGGTTATAATTGAATTTTGACTACCGAAAATGCCTACGATTGACACGATTTTTAATTTATTTAAGGGTGAAGAACCTATTTTATCCTTTTTTATAACCGAGATCCCTGCCCCGGTGTCTATGAGAAATATGACTGGTTTTCCTTCTATATGAAAAGTGCAGTGTAAGAGGTTATCGGGTGGTACATCATTTAAGGCGGATACGGCAAAATATTTTGTATGAGATTTGGATTTAGGAAGTTTTGATTTAGGCGTTTTAGTTTTAGGTTTTGATTTCAAACGTGGTTTATTGGAAACAGTGGAAAAGTAGATGTAGTAGGTGCAGTGGACTTGGTGGAATCAGTGGATATAGTAGGTGCAGTGGTCTTGAAAGAATCAATGGATATAGCAGGTGCAGTGGTCTTGAAAGAATCAGTGGATATAGTGGGTGCAGTGGTCTTGAAAGAGTCAGTGGATGTAGTAGAAATAGTAATAATAGAGTAAGTGGTTGTAGAAGGAATAATAAGCTTTGGAAAACCAAGGGTTTGGGGCTGGTTACTCTGTTCGTAAGTTTCCGTTTGAGAACTAGAATTTGTGAGTACTGAGTGATGTGTAGTAACTTAGTCGCTAGTTTGTGTAGACGCATTTTTCAATTGTGTCTGACACTTAATCGGTGATTTTGAAGGTACATTGTTTGTTTGTGTAGTGTGATCTCGATATTTTAGCGGTTGTGGACGCCTTCGAGAAATAGGATTCGATTTGCTAGAATTTATATTTGTAGTTTCTCCATATCCTGACTGTGAAAATATTTGGTTAACGTTTCTGTAGGTTTTTGGAACATGGATTGCAACTCAAGGTTAAGGTGTGCTATGGTCATAGCGTTAGAGAATTTTTCAATAAGGAATGTTCTTAAACCGGTCCATGAGGCACGTTCTTTACTGTGAACGTCTGCCGCACCTGAACCAGTGATATTGTTTAACGCGTATACTAAAAGCACTGACTTCTGGTCCGCTGAACTTAAATCGAAAGCTGAATTTCATGACCTAACGAATCTGTACACTTGCTCGTTATTATCTGTGTCGAATGAGGGAATTAATTTAAGTAATGTGGTGATATCTAAGGCCATTTTAGGGTTCTTTTGAGATTGTTTTACATAGGCAATGAATAATTGATATAATAGAATAGTATAATCTAGTAGTATATAATAGAATAGTACGATTACTTATATTAAAAATGAATGAATAAGGTGGTATATGTGAAAATATTTTGTAAAATGGAAAAAATAGTAATCGAACAAACAAGTTTAGCCACTTACCACAGTAAAATAAAATGTGGAGCTGCATGGTTCGGCGAAGTTTTTCAAAAGCCTTCAGCTAACGTACGTTGTCCTTTGTTGGGCAATGCTGTCCGTCGAATTTGGCGTTACGTTGTTACTCGTCTTTACGCGATTTAAGCGAATGAATCACGCAAGATCCTACCGACTCCGCCAAATTTGTTATGTGGCAGAGACAAAAACTCTTTAAAAATAAATTTATTTAATACTTTTAAAGTAACTTAAAATATAGTAGTTGATACAGAGAACTTGGGAATGGAATTATGTTGAGGGATCGAAAGATTTGGTTTAAATAGTCTAGGAAGCTAGGAGGTGGGGGTAAACATAAGGGAACAACATTGTTCTTGGTGTTATGGTTAACTTATGGTAAACTATAAATATTGGCATATAATATTACAATCGAATTAGTGTGGCTTCTAATGAAGTAAACAAAAATAAAGTAAATAGTAGCCTATGACATAACATTAGTTTGGCTTCTAAGAAAGTAATTTAGCTTTTAAGTAAATAAACAATATAAAGTATACAGGTCTTATAACATAAAGTAAATAGTATCCTATGACATAACATTAGTTTGACTTCTAAGAAAGTAATTTAGTAAATAAACAATATAAAGTATACAGGACTTATAAGTGATAAGCAACAATAAAATTTTAGACTCGAAAGACTGCTAGTTAATTATGACAGGCACTTAATTCATGTTAGAAGCAAATATATTCAATAAAACGTCGAACGAAAAGTCCGGAGTTCGATTCACCGGTTGTGCGAATTTGCTTTTTGTTTTTATTTTGTATTAATTTAGAGTCATGTATTACATGGCAATCAGCTGTGCAATACGAATAGAATTATTATGTTAAATTAAATGTTTATTTTTTAAAGGGAAATATATTTAGCACTTGAGATTAATTTTGTTTTGTGACACAACGGATAACAAACATTGTAACTGATAAGGACATCGTATATAAACCGTAGTGTTTCATAATGAACAGAGATAGATGTTGTTTAGACAAGGAAAGCATTAGCCTCCTATCGATGTAATTAGAGTCGTGTAGAAATTGGTTGCTCACATAGTAGGAGATGTGAGCCGAGTGCAAAAAGTTGCAAAAATATGGATTTTGATTATTTGTAAAATTTCAGTAATTTGTGTAAAAAATAGGTCTAAATGTTCCAGGATTGTTGTGTGTATAAAATAAGATAGTTCTGTGTTAAAATTGTTTAGATTTGTGCTGAATATAGTGAAATAATGATATCTTTATATAAGAAATTTGAAAGTGTTTTTAAAGATAAAAATATGTGTAAAAATGTGAATTAAACGATTGTATTAGTTCAGTTATCTATATTTTCAAATAAAGAATGTTGTTTCAACCTTATATGTTAAATATTTAACAATTCTAACTTAGTTCATATGTTTTAAAATAGGCATATTTTGTTAAATAAATAAAAGATTTCTTATACGATTATAATGTAATGTATGTTGTAAGATTAAGACTTTTTTTGTGCTATCATTTATAATGATAGCACAAAAATGTTTTGTACAAATAAAAATATTGGGAAATCTATAAGAGTGCAATAGAACAAATTGATATTATTAAATATATTGATATTTTATACGTGGTAGAGCCATGCTGCAGCTATATTAGTAGTATAGTTGTAGTACGAATGGGTCGGCTCGACCGGGGAAGGACCACGCTCTCACAGAATACCAGCGTAAAATAGCAGCTTAACACTGCTGTGTTTCGCATGGTGAGTGTAGAGAACCGGAGACCCTTTTTACTGGAAAAGAGGCATTCCATCTTAGTCCTCACGGGTGACAACGCATCTGCATTTTGATTCTTTATTGAAGATAGATGTATATGTCTATGGGTCACAGCAACCACTTACCATCAGGTGGACTGTGTGCTCGTTTGTCACCCTATCATATAAAAAAAAAAAATGTAAAACCGCGCGAATGGTGCGGCTTTCTTTAGAGTATAGCTTTGAGGTAGCTCAGTAAATTGGTTTCTATGCAATTCTCCAGCTATGCTGCGGCTAGTGGCGTCGTTTCTAGCCGACCGGAGCTTCTACATCTGTGTCGAGGATGCCGAGTCCGCAGTTAAACCTATAAGAGCCGGTGTACCACAGGGCAGCTGTCTCTCGTCGATCCTGTACGCGGCGTATACCAATGACACACCAACGCTCGCTGGACATCTGCGCGAATGGGAGGACGACGTAGAGCTGGCGCTATATGCGGACGATAGCGCCTACTTTACCTCGTCCAGAAGAGCCCATCTCGGCGTCGCCAAGATGCAGCGCCTGCTGGACCTGCTGCCAGCGTGGCTGGATGAGTGGAGGATGGCCGTGAACGTAGGGAAAACGGCCGCTCTCCTCACCCGCCGCTACAGAAACCTACCACCACCAATGAAGCTAAGAGGCCAAGAGATCGCGTATCAGAAGGCCGTAACCTATCTTGGGTGCCGGATTGACAGGATGTTGCGCATGACCGCGCTCGTCGACATCCTCGTCCGCAATGCCAGATGTGCGCGGGCGATGCTCCGTCCAGTCCTGGCATCCAAACTACCGAGGAAAACAAAAATTAAAATTTATAAACTTTACATAAGACCTAGAATCACATACGCCGCTCCGGCCTGGTACGCGCTCTTGAGCAGCAGACAGAAGCAGCGGCTGCAGGTCCAACATAATTTAACCCTACGAACCATTGTCGGTGCAGGTCGCTACGTCCGGAATGACGTCATAGCGGCCAACCTCAAAATGGAAACTATCGAAAAATTTGTGGTCCGATTGTCGTGCGGTATGTTCGACCGCGCTGATAACGGGCCACACCTACATCTTAATAACTTTGCGCCGCTACATACTCGCCCCCCGGACGGGCGACCTTTACCAAGAGAACTCCTCTCTATAGCGATTAGAGAGTCGAGTAATAACCCGCAAAGCCGCAGATAGGCCAACTTAGACGCCTAAATAGGCCAACCTAGCCGCCTATATAGGCCAACTTAGCCGCCGATATAGGCCAACTTGGACGCCTACCGAAACTGACTTGCAGCGACCGGGGAACCGAACCCCGGATCGCTGTCTATACCGACAACGCCGAAAATCGGCTCCCAGGACCGGCCCATAGAAGTGGGCCGTGAGGAACACCCGGGCAAGGGGGGAGATGCCCCGAGGCCCGAAACCTGCCAGGTGCTAAGCACCTGCAGATGACATGTTGGATGCAATTCTCCTCGAAACCCACAAAAGTGGGCATTAGGGGGCTGCCAGTCGACACGGACACTAAGGCAATAGAGGAGGCTATCCAGGCACTAGGATTCCCTATTCGCTACGTGAAGGCAATCCCCCCCCCCCGCAGAGGCAGGCCGGGGTGCCTGTACTTCGCGCAATTGGACCATCTAAGCCAAGAAAGGCTCAAAGACTTATATAATATAAACGAGCTCCTATATATGAAAGGAGTCGTGATAGAAGCCTGGCAAGGACAAGTGGGCCCAGCACAATGCCACCGCTGCCAGCCTTTTGGACACGCCTCCTATAACTGTTTCCGTCCAATTAAATGCGTCCGTTACACGGGGGAACACGCCGCAAGCCAATGCTCGAGGGGTAGGAACGAAGCACCTACATGCGCCAACTGTGCGAAAAATCATACGGCTAACGACCGCCGATGTCCGGTTTTGAGGAGGATTGCCCGGAAGCAAAGGATAACACTTCCGGGTCTGCTTCCGGAAGCTCCGAAGCGAACCCTAGAGAGTCGCCCGAGGACCGTTGAGATCAACGAAGAGGGGTGGGCAACCATAAGAGGGAGGGGGGAGGCAAACAGCCCCCCGCAACCGCAACCGCAACCACAACAACAACAACAACAGATGGAAGTTGTCGAAATTGATACAAGAGCAACCACCGGAGCGACTCTCCAGCCACCCGCTAACGACGCTACAGAGCGTCTAGCACCAAAAAAGAAAAAGCGGGGGAGAAGGAAGAAGAGCAAAACGCAACAACAACCTCCTCAAACCGTTACCTCTAGCCCTACTCCAGCGGTCACGATAGCCTCCAAGGCGCAGGTTACCGCAAGGAATTAAAAACCACCGTAGGTAGAGCACCAGAAAGGGCTCTACCCGAACATAGAGCCCGCTCTACGATTAGAGCGCGCTCTACTATAAGAAGAGAGACCCAAGCCCAGCCGAGACCAGAGCCATATAAAACAACAAGAACACCATCAGCGAATGTGGAAAATGCCGACGCCATACACAGATTGGTCGGCATAGCCATAGAAGTCGGCACACAGGTCCTGGCAGACATCCGAGCCGGGACCGACCCAATAACAGCCATAATGAAGGCATTGGCGCAGCTACTGGCTCGGCATTACGGAGGCGAGTAACCTGCGCCTACTATACTGGAATCCAGACGGGATACAACATAAGATCCATGAACTCCGCACAGTCGCCCAGCAACAGGAAATACAGGAAATATTGCTGGGAGAGACAAAATTAAATACATCAACGCATCTTAAGCTGCCAAACTACCATATTTACAGCAGGGACGAGGTCAATCCTCAAGGGACCGCCTACAGAGGAACGGCGGTTCTAGTGAGGAGAGACATCGTCCACCAAGAACTGGACTTACCAACATATGTAACGATGCGCTCTATAGGCATAAAATGGAGGCCGCGGGCGAGGAACTAAGGATCTACGCAGCATACCGCCCGCCAGGGACTCCATTCTGCTCCTCAGACATCCGGACGGTAATGGAAGGCGTAGCACCTACCATTGTCGCGGGGGACCTAAACGCGAAACACCCGGCGTGGGGGTCCAGAGTGATCACCCCGCCGGGTTGTGAACTTTATGAAGACGCTGAGAGAAACAGCTACGACGTTTTAGGTCCCGAGGAACCAACGCACGTCCCTACGAACCCACGAAGAAATCCGGATGTATTGGATATCGTGCTCTAGGAACGTCAACTGCCCAATAGTGGTAGAGGTGCTGTACGAACTGAACTCACAGCACCTCCCGATTCTAATCACCCTTGGCCTCAAGGCAGTGACTACGCTGCCCGGAGCTCTTAGAAGGAAGATTAATTGGAGGCTCTACCAGAAACACCTAATGGAGAGATCTCCAACCTATACCCCAATTAATACAGCGGACGACGTAGAGGCCGCTGCAACAAGAATCACAAAGACGATACCGAAGGCCCTACACGCGGCCTCTACGATCTTCCCAACCACAGGAAAGAGGGAAGAACTGCCGCGAGAGATATGCGTGCAGCTCAAACGCTAAGGAAGCTCTGGGCGCGTACTCGCTGCCCCAGACTAAAAACGCAACTGAACACCCTAACGGATGAACTGTCGGTTGCAGTCCGGGCCCACAGAGGAGAGGCCTGGGAGCGGCGCATATCAAAAGCAGAAGAGGAAGATGCGTCGCTCTACAAACTGAACTGACAGTTAACAAAAACCAGATCCCCCGTTTGCCCGCTGATTAACAACGCGGGCGAACGTTGTTACGAAGCCAAAGGTAGAGCGGATATCCTAGCAGAGCACTTCGAGGAGCAATTTATGCCGAACCAGCAAGTGCGCGGAGTTCATGGAACTTCATACCCGGGAGCCGCGTACAGGAGTTCCTGTCGACGCCCGCGCCACCGCTTGCAGAGAGTATATATCCCCGCCGTACTGCGGAGGACAGTAGCCCTGCAACCTGCAGGAAGGCGCCGGGCACGACGGATAACCGACGCAGCACTCCGACAGCTGCCCAATAGAGTACTTGTAGAGCTAGGTCGACTCTACAATGGTATACTGCGGACATCCCCCTTCCCGAAGGACTGGAAAATCGATAAAGTGATCGTACTGCCGAAACCCGGGAAGGACAGGCGTAGAGCAGCCAGTTATAGGCCGATCACGCTACTACCGCACTTAGCTAAACTGTGTGAAAGATTGCTGCTAAGAAGCTTCCGCCCGTGCGTACAACTTCGGGCGGAACAGCACCGATTTAGGAGGAGCCACTCAACAGCAACACAGCTGACCAGGGTGCTGCACTACCTAGCGGCCGAGTACAACCGCGGCCGCACATCGTTGGGCGTCTTTCTCGACATAGAGAAGGCGTTCGACAGGGTGTGGCACTCTGGATTACTTTATAAACTAGAAGCACAAACAAGTACCCCTCCTGCTATGCTGCGGCTAGTGGCGTCATTCCTTAGAGATAGGAAGTTCTACGTCTGTGTAGAGGACGCCGAGTCCGCAGCGAGATCAATTAGAGCCGGCGTGCCACAGGGCAGCTGTCTATCGCTGATCCTGTACGCGGCTTATACTAATGACATCCCCACCCTGGCAGACCACCTGCGCGAATGGGAAGACGATGTTGAACTGGCGCTATATGCGGACGATAGTGCCTACTTCACATCGTCTAGAAGAGCCCACATAGCCACTGCCAGGATGCAGCGCCTGCTGGACCTGCTACCACCATGGCTGGACGAGTGGAGGATGACCGTCAATATTGGCAAGACGACCGCTCTGCTCACTCGCCACTTCAGGAACTTCCCACCACCTTTAACGCTCAGGGGCCAGGAGATCAAGTACGAGAGGGCCGCGATCTATCTTGGATGCCGGATAGATCGGATGCTGCGCATGACCGCGCACGTCGATATCGTCGTCCGCAACGCCAGATGTGCGCGGGCGGCGCCCCGTCCCGTCCTGGCATCCAAGCTACCGCTGAAAACAAAGCTGAAATTATATAAAATATACATTAGATCTAGACTAACATACGCTGCGCCGGCCTGGTACGCGCTCCTGAGGGATCGTCAGAAGCGGCGACTACAGGTCCAGCAGAATATATCACTACGGACCATCGTCGGTGCAGGTCGCTACGTCCGGAATGACATCATCGCGGCCAACTTGAAGATGGAGACTATCGAGGAATTTGTGACCCGATTAGCGCGCGGCATGTTTGACCGCGCCGACAACGGGCCACACGAACATCTACATAATTTCGCACCTCTACATGCTCGGCCACCGGACGGGCGACCTCTACCAAGAGAACTCCTCTCTATAGCGATTAGAGAGTCGAGTAATAACCCGCAATGCCGCAGACAGGCCAACTTAGACGACCATAGGCCAACTTAGCCGCCTATGTAGGCCATATTTGACGACCTTTTAAAATTTTAAATTTTTTTATACCAACATAAAGTGACCGGAGAATCGAACCTCCGGACCACCGAACTAAACTAACAACGTCATAACGGCTCCCACGACTGGTGCATAGTGATGCACCGCGAGGAGATTCCGGGTAAAGGGGATATGCCCGAGGCCCGAGACCTGCTGTGTGCTAAATAACACACATGCAGACGACAACGTGACTGCAATTCTCTTTCGCGAGTTTAGGCACTTTCTTTGAGATCGCGAAGCCGACCTCCTCATCCTCCAGGAGACCCACCTCAAACCTCAGAACCTCAAAGGCTTCTCCATCAAAAAGTATTCTCTTCTTCGTAACGACAGACCTGACCGCAAATGCGGCGGTACTGCCATTTACTACAAGAAGATACTATATGCTCAATATGTATGCTACGATATGCTCAATGCTCTCCCAGCTCTCAACCCACAGACCGATCCCACATCCAGACAGTGGAGGATGAGGTCCGCCGCCGGAACTCACCCCTCACAGCCTCTGACCCTATCACTGTGTCCAATGATGAGATCTCATCCCTTATCAAAGGACTGAAGCCTAAAAAGGCTCCGGGTGCGGATGGCATCTCCAACCAAGCCCTTAAACATTTTCCTGAGCAGGTGTTAACCCTTTTAGCTATTATCTTCAACGCCTACTTCAACTTTAGTTACTTTCCCACCACGTGGAAAGAGGTAACTGTCATTCGTACGTAAGCCTCACAACCTCCCCTCCAGTCATCGACCCATCAGCCTCCTCAAGGCCATGGGCAAACTCTTTGAACGAGTCATCCTAACTCGCATGAGGCGCCATCTATTTCCCACAGACGGTAACCCTCTTGTCATCCCTCACCAATTTGGTTTCCGAGCGAAACACTCTTATCCCCAACAAGTTCACCGTATTGTGGAATATATCCTCAGCGGTTTTTATCCTCGCCGTCATAAGACCATCGCGGTCTTCTTCGACATAGCGAAAGCGTTTGATTAAGTCTGGCACGAAGGCCTTATCTACAAACTATACAAAATAGGTCTCCCTGATCGTTTTGTTCATCTCGTGGCCTCCTACTTGAAGGACCGTACCTTTCGTTTCAGACACGAAGGCACGCTCTCCTCTTCGCGTCAAATCAAAGACGGTGTCCCTCAGGGCTTCCGTACTTGCCCCTCTTCTATATATCCTGTACACCAACGACATTCCCATCCCGTCGAATAGTGTTCAGCTCTCCCTCTTTGCAGACAACACTGCCCCCTACTGCAAAAGCACCTCACTACCCTTTATACGGAACAAGATCCAAAAGTTAGTTAATGACTTAGGAGCTTGGTGTGAACCCGGAGAAGAACTCCGCCGTTCACTTCGAACATAAACGACGCCGCCCCACTACCATTCCGCCAATCCGTATGCTAGGGACCCCTGTCCCCTGGCAAACGTCCGCCAAATACTTAGGTGTCACCCTTGACACGAGGCTCACTTTCGAGCCCCATGTTAAGAGAGTAACTCGAAACGCGCGATTTTATCTGGGTAGGCTCAACAGTATGTTGGGCCGACACAGTAAAATGTCCCTCCGCAACAAGCGAACCCTTTATAAGGTCTGTATATGACCCGATATGTCTTACGCGGCCCCCATTTTTGCTCACGCTAAGCTTAAAACCCTGAACAAACTTCAAGTTGTTCAAAACTATTTCTGTCGTTGAGCTACGAACGCACCCTGGTACGTCCGTGACGTAATTAGGCGTAACTCTCAGCGGCTACTCGCCGCCTGCGCTCCCTTTTCCCTTAAGGGAGTCGCATCAAATTTCGGCAGAAAGGCCACTATGGCTAAAGCCGTTCCCGGGTGGTGTTTAGTGGGTAGGCACTTCTTCAAAGTGAGTCCCACATAACCACGCAGCCGGCTGCGTGGCATGCTACGAGAATTCACCACCCCCCTCCCCCGTTTCCGGAGGGTGTCCTTGATTGGGCGCAAAAAAAAATGCAATTCGTTCGGGAACTGTTCGGGAACTGTTCAAGACCAGCTTTCAGTATACTTTTAAATCAAGAATCAAGAAACATAGGGAAGTGATAGGAATAGGGAAAGTAATCAGTTGTACTCTTATGGAGAAATTGTGAAGATAATAGCTGTTTTATTCCTAAAGGATCTTCCACCATCTAAAATATAGTTCACAAATCAAGGGACGACTGGACCGGGACCACTTCAAGAGGACCCGTAATCCTTGTCGTCTGACCTTTTCTTTTGAGAAAGGGGGGCTTCAGACGCTCTCTTGTGATACTCCTTCAAGGGGTTCACACACACCTCGTTGACCGCCCGAACCCAACGTGATGTGACAAAGAGTTTCTGGGTAGAACGTCTATGGCGAACTAATCCCAGTTTGATTGGATCCTTTCAGATGACGGATCTATGTCGAGAGCCTGAATGCCCTAGCCCCTTTTCAAGCATAATGCTTTTGTGTTTTGTATAGTGCTGAGAACCGGAGCTCCTTTTTACTGATAACGAAGCATTCGATCTTATACCTCGGGGACGACAACCCATCTGCATTGTGATTCTTAATCGAAGATTTAAAATTTTGAACAAACGACTTCAATATAAATTATTAAGGATAACTCAAAAACTATTGGTTCAAAACCTTGATCAAATTTATATGGGAGCACCAGCTTTCAAATAAAAAAAGAACCATCGAAATCGGTTTACCTAGAAAAAAGTTATGAGGTAACGCATAAAAAAAGAACATACAGTCGAATTGAATACCTCTCCCTTTTGAAGTCGGTAGATAAATGAATCTTCTAGTGTAGTTTGAGTGGTTGGACAGGTTTTAGTATTTGTAGATTAAGCACCACTGGTAGAGGGTTGGGTGAACTGTGCAACTTCAGATTCATGCTGTGTCGTTTCAATATTTTGTATATTTGAGCCTACTTGATGCACAGGTTTTTCCTGACCAGAAAATTCCGCAGTGTGTTTCAATTTTAAATGATTGCTCAAAGCCGAGGATGAAACTTTCTTGCCACTGCCACCCCGCAAAAGTATTTTTTCGCAAATCGCACATTTCACTTGACTTTGGTCGTCAGTTTCTCTAAAATAAATCCAAATAGTAGATCTCCTCCTGCTATTCATTTTTATCATATAATTATCAATTTTCACTAAGAATAACACAATGAAAACACTTTTTTCTCACAAAAACAGTCAAAACATAAGCACGTGCCGGCAATTAGCTCAGTACTAGATGATGCAATAACATGTCAGGTGTGGCGGGGGAGCGAGGGGCAGGGTAAACTAGTTTCGACATGAATTGTTTAGGTACCGAGGTGATCCTGCCGAATAACGTTCGGCCGAATATTCGGTTCGGTATAAGTTTTACCGAACTTTCGGCCGAATATTCGTATTCGGTGAAATCCATATTCGGCCCATCTCTAGTTTGAAGTGTCGCAGTGTATGTACGTCTTGTTAGTGGGACACGGTCAATACACGATTGACTAATTATGTTATTTCTTAATTCAATTCTAGTATATTCCGAGATCCCACTAAAAAGTCCGTAAGTCGAGAACATTATTGTGTATTTATGTTTTATAGGTGTTTCCAAGGCGACGTCGAATTAAATCACCTATTGTAAAAAAGACTTCTAATTTATTAATTTTGTCGCGTGATTGTGACTATATATACAGTATGCACGTGGTAGAGCCATACAGTATCAACGTGGTAGATACTGTATAGCTGACAATATAGCATATAACATCAATTAATATAGCTGCCATGATGCAGCTATATTAATTGTATAGTTGTAGCACGAATGGACCGGGGAAGGACCACGCTCTCACAGAATACCAGCGTAAAAAAGCAGCTTACTGCTGCTGTGTTTCGTATGGTGAGTGTAGAGAACCGGAGACCCTTTTTACTGGTAAAGAAGCATTCCGTTTTAGTCCTGACGGCAGACAATGCATCTGCATTTTGATTCGCAAACGAGGATAGAAGTAGATGTCTATGGGCCAAAGCAGCCACTTACCATCAGGTGAACTGTGTGCTCGCTTGTCACCCTTATCCTGTAAAAATACACTTTGTGACTACATACTTTTAAATATAAAACCTAGGCATTTTGGGGTTCACAACTGTCTGGGAAATTTAATACACGTAGGGCTATAAGTTTGAGAAAGTCTGATTTAAATATGGTTTCAAGTGGATCTTGAAGAAAATAGGTGCTACTGCACTCTAAATGTCTGTGTAATTTAAATATTACTTTAAACAAAGAAGCAAGTTTGATTATTATATTATTCTCAAGTTATTTTGTTCATGTAAGTGCTTTGAGATACTCTATTGTTATCGACTGTCTGTTGGCTTAAGCCGCTGTTAAAATCTCCAACGTTGCAACGTGAAGCATCAACAAATAAAATGCTGTTATACAGCATTATGATGATATTTTAACAGCATTTTTGACGTTAAAGTCAATGCCAATGAAAATAAATAAATACAAGTCTTAAGACAGCTGTATTTATCCAATAGGATCTCCTTTTTTATCACCCGACGAAGGGTTATGTTTTTCGCGCGTATCTTGTATGTTTGTAAATTTCTTTATTACCTCGTATCTTCCAAATGGCTGGATGGATTTCGACAATCAAGGTATCGTTTTATTCGTCTTAGAAATGATTATGTATAAGCCCTATAAAGCAAACGTATTATAATTGTTCTCTGGTTATCAATATTTTTATCACTTCCCGTCGGTTGTTGCAACTTTGTAACTACTTTTCGCATGTGTCCCAATTTATAGAATTATCAGCTAGCGTTAGAGTGCCTGCATTTGGTTATAACTCGCATAGAATTCGAGTGTCAAGATACTTTGCCGCTATAGGCATAACATGCGAGTAACACTCAGTATGAAGAGGGAGGTACGGCCGCCATGAATGTTTGCTTCCAATTTAGGTTCCAAAGGTTATTCACCCAAAAATTTTTTTTTGAATACATTTCTTTTCTTTTTCAGTAACAACTGCTATGAGCACTAGGTTCTAATCTACCATTTTTAATACACACATACAATTGAATAAAACCACTTTTACGGATTATATCGCGTTTAATTATACTTATTTTTAATCCCCAACGTTGCATTATTATTACACACATACAACTAGTTTTTAAGCTGGCTAGCTCGATATTGCGATGGTATGCTACGGCATGTTTTACCACACCGCAGCCTCGTTGCTGTCACTATGTGTTTTCATATAGGTATGCCGAAGGATCCCTTGCCGTCAGTCCCGACAGTGGGTGCCGGACCTAGAGGCAATGGTTTAAAATAAGATTGATGCATAAATGATAACGAAATATCATGAAGTAGTGATTTAAGATTTTAGTTTTTATTACTTTATTGTCTTCTGCATATTGTTTTAGTTTAGTTTCCAATTTACAGTAATTATTTAAGTCTTCCAAATCCGTGTGATTCTATTGAGTTATATAGTTACTTATAGTTGATTGTTTTGTATTTTTGGTGGTTTAAATTTATTTAATTGTGTAAATTTGTTTATGGTCTGTCATAGGTGAGTTGATCATAGCATTAAAAATGGTCACCTTTAGGTTAGTGCTAACATGATCTATGATCGATTTCTTTCTGGTGGAGTCTCTTGAACAATACGTTTGGTTGATTTTGTTGAGTAATCTGTATCCTGATTCATTGACTATTTGTTTGTACTGTTTTAATTTCTTGTTTTTTGTCAACAAGTTGTTAATGTTGAAATCTCCAAAAACTATTGCATTCTTATGATGCTGTAATTGTTTTTTTTTTATATACGAGAGGGGGCAAACGAGCATACGGCTCACCTAATGGTAAGTGACTATCGCCGCCCATGAACAACTGCAACACCAGGAGAATTACAGGTGCGTTGCCGGCCTTTTAGAAAGGAGTAAGCTCATTTCTTGAAAGTCCCTAGGTCATATCGGTCCGGAAAAATCGCCGGTGGTGAGTTATTCCACAGAGAGGTCGTACGCGGAAGAAAACTCCTAGTAAAACGTACAGTGGTGAACCGCCAAGCATCCAGATGGTGGATGGTATCGGGAATTATGCCGCGATGTGCGTTGGTGAAATTTCGCGGCTGGGATTAATTCAAACAATTCCTCAGAGCACTCCCCGTGGTAGATGCGAAAGAAAATGCAAAGGGATGCAACATCTCTTCGCAACGCCAGTGAATCGAGCTGATCGGAAAGGACTCGGTCGTTGACGATCGAGCTGCCTGCGCTAGATGCGACAGTGGAAGAGCTGCACTGTGAGCCCAGCCCAGAGATGGAACAGTATTCCATGTGAGGCCGAAACTCACGCGCCTTGTAAAGTTGCAGGCGGTAAAATGAAAAAATATTTGTCGCATACTTCCAAAAAATTTTAGAAAATTAGTATATCCAGGATTATAGACCACGCCAACATCTAGTGCAAATTTTTCAATTTCTATCCATAAGTAGTTATTTCCGTCTTGGTAAGTCGATTCAATAAGGTTATGTTTTAAGCTATTATGTATGTTTGCTGATACTCCACCTCCTCTTATATCCGTACTGTAATTGGAATAAAGTGTGTAGTTTGTGATTTGAAGTAATGTTTTATGTCGGTCTGTATCCAAGTTTCTGAGCAAAATAATGTGTAAAGGTGTTGATATTGATTGTATGATGTATTTAAGTTCATCGAGTTTGAGTTATTTATTTTTTAAATTATTAGGCAATTTCTCTTTGTTGCGGAGGAGTACCTTGGTTGAAGTAATATTTAGAACGTCAACCTCGTCTTTGAGGATTCGCTCTTCGGTGCTGGTGGAATTTTGTTCTGGTATGCCAACTATAATTATATTATTTTCTCTCTTTTTGCGCTCTTGGACTTCGCGAATAATTTGTTCATTGATAAACAGCTGATTAGTTTGAGTAGGTGGCGGGCTTATACATAATTGTATTAAGTCGTTTTAAAGTAGCTTTATTTTGGTCCTCACCGTTTGATACTTTTTACTCCAACTGCGATAAATGAGTTTTTATATGACTGTTTTCTAAAGAAATTTTTGACGTGGCGATCTTATTGTCTTGGATTTGTATACTATTTTTTTATAGTATAGGGTGACAAACGAGCACACAGTCCACCTGATGGTAAGTGAATACAGCCCTTTTAGACATCTACATTTATCCTCAACTAAGAATCAAGGTGACAATGCAGATGCGTTGTCCCCCTGAGAACTAAGATGGAATGCCTAGTTTTGCAAAAAGGGTCTCCGGTTTTTACACTCACCATACGAAACACAGTTGCATTAAGCTGCTATTTTATGCTGGTATTCTGTGAGAGCGTCCTACCCGGTCGAGCCGACCCATCGTGCTACAACCATAATAGCTGCGGCTGGTCTCTGCCACAAAATTTCTACTACATTAGAGCTAATCAAGTTTCTCGTTTGTTCATGCGAGTCTGTAAATCGGTGATTTCGCTCAAAGTTGTTATATTACCTCAGCTCAAATTTAATTCGCCCCCACTTCGCGCCAATCGTTCGCACACTACGGCTCGCGGTCGCGAACACGAGATCAAAGCAATTTTGTTAGAGTAAAATAAACTATTATCGGACGAGCACTAAGTAATAAAAATTTCAGTCATAATTTAATAATATTTAATAAATTTAACTTGTCATTAAATGAACAAAAATTATATGTCGGATTTAATTTCATTGTACATACTAACGGCTACTCATAAGCTTAGATCTAGTATAAGTTGACCCTTCATTGTACGGAAAGCCTATACAATGCGAGATCAGCTTATAATGGAATATTCCTCTTATAGTGAAAGGATCCGCCCATTGTCGGTTTAGTAGTAAGCTTGAGTTTATAGTTTTCGCCGTATGTAATGTGACACGTTTACGTATGTAATTATGTTGGTAGGGTCATGTGTACCTACATATACATACCTATAAGAAATTTTGCAAACCGATTCTAAACCACTGCATAAATTCTACTGCTACAAGAAACTAGTCAAGAGCGAATCACCATTGCACTGAAAGTTCTGTAGATAGGTACATTGGCTTGGTAGTAAGTTTACGCTTTGCATTTTACAATCTTATAAACTTATAACAATATAGTTTTCGCCTTGTATTACATACTAGGTACTTTTTTAGTTATTATACATATATATATATATATATATATATCCAGGTCATCTCTCCATCTACATCTAGTGGGGGGTCGCGCTACACTACGTCTACCGGTGGGAGGCTGCAACTCGAGAACCTTCTTTCCCCATCAGTTTTCGGTTCTTCGATCTATATGGCCGGCCCATTGCCAATTCAGCTTACTAATCCGTTGGGCTATGTCGGTCACTCTGGTTATATTGCGGATATAAACATTTCTAAGTTTATCACGCAGAGAAACCCTAAGTCATTTATATATATATATATATATATATATATATATATATATATATATATATATATATATATATATATATATATAAATGAATCGTGATTTAGGACAAGGTTTGAATATAAGATGGATAGGTATGTACGTAGGTAGGTAGGCAGGTAGGCAAGTGTAAGTGGCAGGTAGGTAGGTACGTGCACGTAGTGGGGCAGGATAGGTAGGTTGGGTAGGGTGATAGGTAGTGCAGGTAGATAGGTATGAATGAAATGAATGATTTTTTAATCAATATAGATTATTGAATAATACTTATTGAAAGTCATTTTTTAATTTACCACTGGTTCGCAAAAAAAAACCTCTGTCCTGGGAAGAACCAGCAAGAAACCCAGCGGGACTTTTTTTTAAACATATTTAAATTTACAATAAATTTATAATGTTACAATTTTTTAATGAATTTTTATAGAACCAGCATGGTGGCGATCACCTAATTCCCAGGGGTTATTTTCATTTACATATTCATTTATATTATAATAACCTATAATAATTTAGCTAAAGCTAAACTATCAGTACTCAATAGGTTCATAATTTGCATATGGTAGTAGCACTATAATCGGATAAGTTTTTTTAAAACGTTACCCCACACTGGATTTTCTCCTGTATTATGGAGGCAGTTTACAAATATAAATTGCACAAGACAAACATTCAGATGCGGAACAATTATTTGTAGGTCATACAAATACTTTGTTCCGTGGGGATTGAACCCACGGACTCCAGCGCAGCAAGTCAAGTTGCCTGCCACGGAGTAACGATAACGTAGGACGGATAAGTAAGTTACAGTTTTATTTCTTTATAGTTAGATAGGTACCACCGAACACACTTATATTTTTTTATTACTATGTTTGGCTTCTGCACTTGGGTCGCGGGTTCGATTCTCATACGAACAAATATTTTATGGCTTAAAGATTGTGAAAATTTGTGTTTGTAATCTCGACAGTCACCTCGATTCAGGAGAATCCTGAGTAAGCAACGTTATAAAACAATTACTAGATAGATACCTATATTTTGTTGTATATTGTCAAAACAAAACAAAACCTATTTAGGTAACTTTTATCTTTTATTTTATATACCTGGCCCCACGCCTCGATTTCTCCTGAATCGTGGACAGGGCTTTACAAACACAAATTCACATACAGAAACATTCCAGAGTAGCGCAGCAACCAATCGCTTGGCCACCAGTAACCAAACGTTACATATGCTAAATTTCTACATACTAATCACTAATACTGTAAGTAGATAGGTTTCAGATTTTGCCCGTTTTTTACGCCAACCCAGTCGCTTCTTATTTTTATTACGCTTATTTCCATTGCGCCAACACTATAAACCTAAGTATCTATAATATCAATACTTTTATTTTACGTCGTCCTGTTATGGTAATGTAGCTTCTGAGCGCCTGGTGACAGTTTCCTGTTCGAAAGCCGAAGCGAGAGTGAGCGGCGGTGTTTGGCGGCAGGAAAAGCTTTAAACTTAGATTATTTACTCTAGATAGAGTAACGGCGGCTCAAAGCGTCGAAAATTATCAGCTAACTGGTGTTACTTCTAATGCGCCCCGCTCAGTGTCAATTGTAACGCCAGAGATACGCACGCACGGCTCATTTTTTTGTGTTAGATTATTTTGGTGAAAATGACAAGTTGCACGATTAAAATCTGCAGAAATTACAAAGGACGTTTACAAACAACTATCAAAATCTCCTACCATCGCTAAGTATCTCAAAACTAATAGTAATTTATTATGAAACAAAACTAATAAAGAACAATGGCGAAATAATATGTCAAATATTTTGAAGCGTCTTGAGTTATAATTTTAAAGGACGTAAATAAAACAATATATTGCATTTTATCAAATAAACATCAAAACTAGTAAAAGCCAGAATAAAAATCACTACCTTTTGGAAACATAATTGATTGTAATCAAATGGATATCGCTTCCGTCACTTAGTGTGACCAGTTTATAATTACTTCACTGTAGTTAAAAATCATTTAAATTCATCTTGTTGCATCTGGTTTAAGATAAAATAATATAACTATTATTGCGTTTATATCATTTAAAAAACAGTTACATAAGAATATTAAAAAATATGTAGATTTTATATATTTTTTGTAATTCAGATTGTTTAGTAAGAAACAATATAAATACTATAGCAACACAATTATGACAATGTCTTAATGACGGGAGTTTGGCGGGAACTTGATCGGCGGCGGTTTGCTGCCCTGTATTATTGTTTGAATAATGGTTTGAAGTGGATTTTGATATGTGTGTAAAGCGATTTTGTGTATTAAGTGTCTGCGCATGTGAACTATTAGTGGAAACGGTGACAAGTGCTCTGATGGTGATGTGATTCTCAAGATAAAGTCTATCTGCTTGCGCCTTGAGATCACCAACTGTCAGCTGTCTGCTGACTCAAGTTGCCATCATATCCTAAGGGCTGCAATGTGACGCATCAACATATTGTGAAGCAGTACTATGAAGAAAATTATAATAAACCGAATAAAAATACCTAAGACTTGGCCTAAAGGTCAGATATTGTACAACTATAAAAAAATTGTCTTAATGACGTTTCGTTACGTCTCACACACATGCTCTCGCGCCGTTTGTGCTCTCTGTGTTTGTGTTCTTGGTTTTATTTTGATTATGGTCGTATAGTTTTCTTTTAAAAACATTTTTAAAAGAAAACTATATAAACATTATTTTGAATTCTCATTAGGCAGTGAATTCTTAATAAACGAGTAAATTCCTTAATAGAGCTTATTCTGCCCCATCAGTTGTATACTCAAAATAACCTTGAAACGGTAATATACCTAATAGTGAATAATTATTAATAGAACATTAATATAAGATTAAATGACTGAAATCCTATAGGTCAAAAACTCATTAATTGATTATATATCTTGAACCATTTAGTGACATAACCACATAACCTAGAAATCCTCAAAGCCTCGTAACAATTATTCTGACTTCGTCGATAAAAATCTTAGACAAACAATCTTGAGGATGATGAATCGCTTTTGATATTTTTGATGTAAAGACGCTTCAGATTACCTGACATAAAAATTTGTATGGAGTTCGCCATTGTTCTTTATAATTTTATTTACAAAATCAACGCGTCGTTTTTTGGTGTTGCCAGTCTTGTATTGCGAATTTCCGTATAGTTGTCTTAAAAGCTGGTGTATGTTCATTGTTCTATTAGCACGGGATGAAGGCGGATTGATTTATGCTTCAGGGATGTATATTCTATATGTAAGACTTCGAGAAAGTAATCAGAAAGTTTCTTAGACAAAATTTTATAATGACTAGGCCAACTTACAAAAAATTTTATCTTGTATATTAAAACAATTTATTGGTGATATAAATACTTATTTTAAAGTTGAAACTGAACACGCGTGTGGTCTCTTCACCAAGTGAAACTAATAAGACTAGTTGCCGAAAAATATTTGACCATACGCTGTTATCATATAGCTAAATTAGATAATGTAAAAGTGATGCAACCTCAAAACGCAAATTATTTAAAACAAATTCAAGAGAGGGCCATTAAATTAGTAGTTACAAACATTTAATGGTAATAATGATAGGTTCAAAATAGAAGAGACTACTGTGTTCTTGGGGTAACCTTAGATGCAAAGCTTCAATGGGGCAACCATATATCAACTCTTGCTGGCACAACAATGTAGGACGGAATAATTCTTAAAAGATCTATTAAACTGTAGAAACGCTATGGGATAAAATATTACGGTAAAGGTACCTGCGATAAATTATTGAACTATGACGCAGCGAAGCCGCCGGCCAACCTCTAGTATTTTATAAGTCGACACCATACATTAAATAATAAAACATATTTGTAAATGCGTAATTGATTTTATTTGATTATATTTTTCACAAAAAATTGATTCTAACTCAACAGACAAGTAAACATACAATTGAAAGCACCGTATTAAAATATTATAATTTATGATTTTATTAACATGACATAATTTTACAGTTTTTCCCCATTTTATCGGGATAGATTCGTTAGCTGGTATCTCCCAGATACAAATGACGCTGGTGTGCCATAGTTATTTATTCTGTCGTCATAACCACTAAGCGTGGGCGTGCCTCACGCACACACGCTGTAAAACTGGCCAGTTTTTGTTGCATCGCTCATTGCGTGACGCGTTATCTAGAGTAAATAATCTAAGGCTTTAAAACGACGATAGTTTAGGTAATTTCTTACGGTGAAAATAATGATAATTAAAAAAGTAAAAACATAAGCCCTGCTTTATAGTTAGTTCAGTTAGTATGCAAAGTTTCATGATCTAATTTGAGTTTTGAATACCAGTGGTTTATTGTTCGGTTTGGAGGTAACTTTGACTTTTTTCTATCGAGAAAATTTTATGGAATCGTGTTTTCGTCTAACATAGTATAAAATTAACCTCAACTTTACATATATTTATTTCAAAATCAATGCTGCAGTATTTTCGGCATAACGGAGGATCATGCAAGCCATTTGAGGTAGTATAGGCCCAACTTCTACAATTCTGCTTCAATTGACTCATTATTTTGTATTTGACCCAATGTATTTTCTAGTAAGGAAGTTATTCGTGATAACATTTCATTCATCATCATCATTACAGCCCATCACAAGTCCAACTAGTATATAAGAAATAGATTTCATCTATTTCTTATATTTTCATCTATTTCTTATATTCTAATTTAATGGACCTTCAATTGTGTGAAAAGTGCTACACTAATTAGATATTTTTTCAAAAAATTAACAGACGTCTACTGAGTTCAGTAGTTCGACAAGAATCATATTACATATTACATATTGCATACATTAAAACCAAAAATGCTTCTATAGATAGTACCTTAGTACATTAAAATAGGTTGAGATATAATGACCAGTCTTAAATTTATTGTAAGGTCACAAAGGCCTCGAAAAATTAATTTACTAAAGTAAATAATTGAGCATACCTAAATTTTAGAAAATACCTGTAAATCTAAGAAACATAACATATAAATCCAACATGTATGTACTTCCTACTAAAAATGTCTATGGAGCACGAAAGTTTGACTACCTTTAGTTATTTTTATTAATGAATTGCTAAGTTACAAAAATAACAAAATGTTCTAAAGTAAACTTAAATTATAGTATCTGATAAATCAACCATACGCATTTTAGTAGTAGAATGTAATAACTTACATAGTTGTTAAATAAGACGACTCTCTAGTCTAGATAAACCCCAAAGGTTTGCAAGTTAGTATTTTAATGTAATGTAACATTCATATGCTAAATAAATATTTTAAAGGTAATTGTGTGTGCGCTAAGCCGGGGCAGGTAATTGACGGAATAATCATCATGTGTTTTGCCAGACTTCAGAGAACGAAGTCAAGAAAACAGCAGTAAGGTTCTAGATAAGTATATGCAGCGTACAACGAAGATTCTAACCGAAAATAGTAAGTTATAAAAGTTTGTAAGAAAACGTTGACTGTAATAATTAGGACTAATTGAAAGATACTTACATTCTTTCTTTCATTTATTCTTAAAGTGCTTTCTATTTAAGATCTCTTAAATGAATAGGATTACAAAATTCACTATCATAAATAGAATAATTGCCTCTTTCAAATATATAAGCTGATTATCGTATTATTTTTGGAGCAAAGGTTTTCACCTAAAATTATTGTTCTTAAGGATATAATAATAGGGTTGTTAATAAAACTCTGTAATCAATAGTAGCCATTTTACACGGAGAGGATTAACTTCATAATGACAAATCGGTATGTGTTTGTTCCATTTTTAAAGGTTCATGCATAGACATGAGTCTCGTCACCGTCACTTCACTATCGAATCACCGCCAATTCCTATCGAACAATATAATTTAGGAGTTATCCACTTATTAGGAGTTGAGGTTCCCGTGAAACTCAACTTAGGGCGGTTTATTGAGTCCAGCGTCAAAACAGACGCAATGATACTAGGTGTTCTTGCAAGGGTGCGGCTGCGACAGTACTTCACGCCGGGTAACTTCAAACCTAAATATAAAGTGCAAGTCTTGCATGGAGTACTGCTGTCACTGTGTGGAGAGTGCTAAAAGCTTATTAGTGGTGCAAGCGAAGAGTAGCCAGCCTCCGTATATTCTATGGGTTGCATTTTGAGAGTGCGCAGGAGTATATGCCTTAATTTCTCCTACGGTTTCCACCACCGGACAACAAGGCGGTCGGTGGGTCACCCATTTGCTCACACATTCGAAACAAACGCTTGCGTTTTCGTTTCGTAATACGTACAGCATAGGAGTGGAATAATTGCCGGCGTATGTCTTTCCACCCGATTACAAGTATTCAAGCCAAGGATGAATAGGCTTTTGTTAATCTAAGACAGTGTGTTTAACATCTGAGATCATCACACACATATTTATCCCACCTGGTGGTGTTGTAGTTAATCACTGGATAGTGATAAGAAAAGATTCACTTCTACTTTTAACTATCCGATGTCACCATCGGCCCAACATGTCAGCTACGTCATGACTGGCGTGTCACCGTAATGGATAATGGATAAGATATAATCAAATTTCTATAATTTGTCAATTATTGCCAACTGCTACACACTTTATGTGAAACGTGGCATTTTAACATAAACCACATCACGTAACGTTGCCGCGACTGATCAGCGAACTTGTTCATTTATTAAATAAATTAATAAGTTATATTTATAAGGTAATTCTTATTAATTCTAATTTTATGGTTGACATGAAATTCAATCACAGGTGAAAACATCATTTAGTTATTTTATCAAATAATTTCAAAGTTTATAAATTTAATTATTATAGTTGGCAACATTATATAACTCACTCCACAGTTCATCGATAGGATGACCGTATTTTCTGTTTAAACTTTAATAAAAAGTCATGGCTGATGTCAGTATCGTTTATTATATTGACTCTCTATACCAAAGCATTGTAGTTTACCCAGGTACCTATTCCTAGGCAGAAAAGGAGTCCTACGACCTAGTAATTTCTGCTAAGGTCACCTTAACATTTTATTGAGTAAAATACTATTGCAATGCTATTAATGTTACTATATTACTGTAAATAAATATATATATTTACTTTGGCTCAGTATATTTACGAAAATTTAATGTATATTCACAACAACAAAGGTAGTTTTAGTAAAAAGTGATATACACTCTATAAACACTAGGAACTAACACAAGCTAGTGATACCAGTTTCTCGACTCCACAGAGTCAGTAATTCATTCTTGGGGCAATGTACGCTATTACAACAAGGTCCCGGAAGTATACAGGCCTCTCTATTACCAAGTTTAAATGTTTTGTTAAGCTGAAACTGTATAAAAAGGGTTATTATAATATAAATGAATACATGGTTGATAATAACCCCTGGGAATGAGGGGGTTGCTTCCAAGCAGTTCTTAAAATAAATTGTGTAAATAGTTTATACAACCATTACTAAAATTTACTTTAAAAAAGTCCCGCTGGGTTTCTTGCTGGTTCTTCCCAGAACAGAGGGCTTTTCAAACCAGTGGTAAAGTAAAAAATGCCTTTCTTTTTATTGAATAAAAAAATATTCTATTCTATTCTATACTAATAATCCAAAAAAGTGGTTCACGAAAGTAGTCAAATGGTGCATTCTAAACCAATCTCTGCAATTCAACTTTGTTCAAAATGTAACACTTGTCCTTGAAACAATAACAAATATCAGCTGTGTTGATTTACACGGCATCTTTCAGGATCAACAAAATATATTGTCAAACCAATAACCTATTATGAATAGTTCGTAAGGCTATTAAAATTGAAAGAAAGACCCTGATTTTCATTACTCAAATATTACAATTAAGATATTTGTAACATATAGGTATGTTGACATGTATAAAGTTGACAGATACAGGTGGTTCAGGACCGTTTTGTGGTATTATTTGGGGAGGCCTTGCTTCAACTGTGGACTTGTGAAGGGCTGTAATGATGATTTATTTATTTTATTTATAAAACAATTTTTACATGAACTTATTGAATCCATGAAACCCGAGCTAGAATAAACTAAACTGTTTTTCAGGGGCCAGTTCTTCCCCTTAAAGTAAGCTTAGCCAAAAGCTCATTTTCTATATTAAAATTATAAATATATAAAGTTATTTAGTAAACATGTACAGAAATATGAATATAAAATTAAATGTTATTTTAAGCGCTTGCTATGCTTTTTTATAGAAGAGGGGGCAAACGAGCGTGCGGTTCACGGCTCACCTGATGGTAAGGGTCGACCGCCGCCCATGAACAACTGCAACACCAAGGGAATCGCAGGTGCGTTGCCGGCCTTTTAAAAAAGAGTAGGCTCTTTTCTTGTAGGTCCCTAAGTAGTATCGGTCCGGAAAAATCACTGGTGGCAGACGATTCCACAAGGAAGTTTTGCGAGAAAGAAAGCTTGATGAATGTAAGATATTTTTAATAGTATACGAAAGTCCTAGGTCTAAGACCCACCATTCCAGCTACTATAATTTCTTACTATCCATAGTTTTACAGACTCATAAATTATGATAATATTTTAAATACATACATACAACAACTGCCAAATGATACTGATAATTTTGAATGTAATATGACATTAATTAATTAATAATGATTGTAGTTTCACGTGTTTCCTGTTTATATTATATCGGACACTGTCATATGTAATAAAAGCATATTCATAATAAATATTGATTATAACAAAACATCTGTTATACCTGAAATCTAAAATTATTGTACAGTCTTCCTCCGTGTATAGTGCTTAGAATGTTGTTGCGTTTCCTCGCTGATGCTTTTTATTTTGCCTTTGACAAGTTTGGGTGCCGTAGCCCATATAGACATCTACATTTATTCTCGTTTAAGAATCAAAATTCAGATACGTTGTCACCCCTGAGGACTAAGATGGAATGCCTCGTTTCAGAAAAAGGTTCTGTTCTCTACACCCACCAAACGAAACACAGCAGTATTGTTGCTATTTACGCTGATATTCTGTGAGAGCGTGATAGTACCTCGGTCGAGCCGACCCATTCGTGTTACGACTATACATAGCTGCAGCGTGGCTCTAATACGTAAAAAAAATCTATCTATACATCTCTCTCAGAGGGACCACATTTGCGCCATTTATTCACTTCTGAAAGTCCTAACAGCACTTTCTTACATGAGTCCGTGGAGCTCAAATTCGTCGACACTACCACAATCATCTAAACATATAAATAAAATTAATGTGTCTGTCTGTGTAATATCGAAATCATATAGAAAATTTGGTAGGTTAATAGTCTTAGATTGGTTTTAATCTTATTAACGCCACATTTATAGTTCCAACTCAAGCAAAGTCGAGTCGCTAGTTTTATTTGTTTATATCTATATGAATTGTAAAATGAAAATAAAGTGGTTTGTGGAATATATGAGAACACCAATATCTCAATAATATTTGCACGTGTTGAGTACGCTATTCAAAATGAACAACGGGTCACTGCTGTTTGTTTTCCTTCAAATAGATCATCATCAAATGACAATTACGGTGTGTTGATGGATTTTGCAACTACATATATCTATGTATCCTTAACTTTTTGCAATTTTTTCAACCTTCAAATCAAATCAAACCTGTTTATTTTGAACACAGGTTAATTTACAGATCTCGATATATACATAAAATAGTAGGTTCTATAACCAGCTAGGCATACAAAATATAAAATTAATAAATGCAACATCTTATTAAAATCAACAACTTGATTATGTAATATAAGTTATTATTGAATTAAAACCACTATACAATGCAGACGTTTTACCATACTTATGATTTATAATGAAAAATGGTAACTTTAAAATACAACAAAATAAATTTATTATTAAGTATGTTTTTTTATTTATTTTTTTTACTTCTGATGCCAGTTCTGAAACGTGATAGTTAATGGGTTCAATTATATAATATATTAATAGGTAAATTTTAAACATATACGTATAATAATGTACATACAATTATTGTCATTATTTTCATATCCTTATATGATGAAGTCAACATGTAGGTTAATAGTCAAAAATATCTTAATCTTTGTTATTAGGTCAACAATATACATAGTTAATTTTAATATTGTAAAAGCTGATAAATGTTAACAACTAGTTGTTTCGGTTATTGGTCAGTAGTACTACATAAGTTACGGGTATATCATCATCACCATTGTTAGTGCCAGGCCTTCTTCACGGAGTGCCACAAAATTTGTATGTCTGATAAGGCCTCATAAACATTATTTATAGTTTGAGTTACTAACTTACTCATAAAAACCTAGACCATTGGTGACTAGGAAACTTAAATTATGGCGTCAGGGTAGATAATTAGGTGTTTGAAAATCTGAAAACTTAATCGATATCCTGTGAACAAAGTTATTGTTGCGGTTATTAAAATACACAATATTACATTGACATATAGAATCGAAAACTAAATAGCTATAGGAATGTACAACGTTCTTGAATCACATGAACTGTAAATTATTCATAGCTCAACACTGACGTCTCCTTTCACATATATGTTTTGTGGACCGCTGAACATCAGACATTTAAAAAGAATAAGTCAGTTTTTGAAAAATTTAAACATGAAGTTTTAACAAAAAATTAAAAATAATATAGAAATACTTTATTTTATTCAAATTCATGAAGTTTACAGATTACGCAAAATATAGAACTGTGAAGCTAAATTTATTTGAAGAAAAAAAATCTGTGTAAATATGGATGTTTGGTCTATGTTCAGCAGTGGACTTTGACAGGCAACGTATTGCAATGGTATGGATGTCTCTGCTTGCAGGACAATATTATTTAAAGGTTTATTTAAAGACATTTTTAAAATCGCAACTGCACTTTTTGCAGCGTGCGAATGATTAGTGCATTGTACGCCACTCCGTCGACGCGACGTTGCGGAAAAGACCCTGCCCTAGAAGCTACAAAAAGAAACCCAGCGGTATTTTTACCCAAGTGTCGACTTAATATCGACTTCATATTTAGACCAATGTCGACTTAATTAAAAGTGATTGTATGAAAGCGTTTTCCTCACTGGCGGATTGACGATCGCAGAACCAGGTTTGGAGTATTTTACGATTGGTGGAAATGATTACAGCGTCACCTATCGGAAGCGCATAACTGACATTAACTTCACATAGGCTGATTATAGCCATTTCATCGCTAGCATAGTGACTGAGCTCCCATACAGATATGAATTTTGACTCATTAAATATAACAAAATAATAAATATAACAGATATTTTTTGATATTCCTAAGACATTAGTTAATAATATCCTTACGAGCATAAAAAATATTTTTATACATTTTAAATATTTTATCATGTCAAAAATATCCGAATACGGGTTTTCAAACATTTAAAATTGCTAACTCCGAAAATATTAACTTTATCAAAAATTTATTTAGCTAATTTGCAAGGTCCCTTAATATTTTATTGAGTAAAATATACTTTGTAATGCTTATTAATGTTACTATATTACTGTAAATAAATATAGTCTTACTTTGGCCTCTCAGTATTTACGAAAATTTAATGTATGTTCACAAAACAACAAAGTGTAGCTTTAGTAAAAAGATATACACTTATAAACACTAGGAACCAACACAAGCTAGTGATACCAGTTTCTCGACCTACAGAGTCTGTAATTCATTCTGGGGCAATGTACCTACACAACAAGGTCCCGAGTATACAGGCTTCTCTATTACCAAGTTTAAATGTTTTGTTGTTGAAACTGTAAGCAAGGGTTATTATAATATAAATGAATACATTGTTGATAATAACCCTGGGAATGAGGGGTTGTTTCCAACAGTTCTTAAAATAAATTGTGTAAATAGTTTATAACCACACAAAATTTACTTTAAAAAAAGTCCGCTGGTTTCTGCTGGTTCTTCCCAGAACAGAGGCTTTTTCAAACCAGTGGTGTAAAAAATGCCTTTCTTTTATTGAATAAAAATTATTCTATTCTATTCTACTAATAATCCGTATGGTCA
>JAGSMP010002928.1:0-16068 GCA_029286625.1 Parnassius orleans | reverse complement strand
TAGTGATACCAGTTTCTCGACCTACAGAGTCTGTAATTCATTCTGGGGCAATGTACCTACACAACAAGGTCCCGAGTATACAGGCTTCTCTATTACCAAGTTTAAATGTTTTGTTGTTGAAACTGTAAGCAAGGGTTATTATAATATAAATGAATACATTGTTGATAATAACCCTGGGAATGAGGGGTTGTTTCCAACAGTTCTTAAAATAAATTGTGTAAATAGTTTATAACCACACAAAATTTACTTTAAAAAAAGTCCGCTGGTTTCTGCTGGTTCTTCCCAGAACAGAGGCTTTTTCAAACCAGTGGTGTAAAAAATGCCTTTCTTTTATTGAATAAAAATTATTCTATTCTATTCTACTAATAATCCGTATGGTCATGAAAGTGTCAAATTTGCTATCCGTCAGCGCCCAAGAAGATTGCCGGTAGCACGTGATAAGGAAGTGGAAACCATGATTGAGGGAATGGTGAAGGATGGTGTTATTGAACCTTCATCTAGTCCATGGTGTTCACCTGGTGCTGGTAAAGAAGAAGGATGGCAGCATGCGGTTTTGTGTTGACTACCGCCGTCTGAACGACGTTAAGAAGGACAGCTATCCCTTGCAATAATTGATGACACGCTGGACATGCTTACAGGCGTAAAGTGGTTTAGCACACTGACCTGAAAAGTGGCTCTGGCAGGTTGAAATTGACCTAAGGACAAGGAGAAAACTGCATTCTCGACAGGAAAGGGTCTGTGGTAATTTAAAGTTATGCCGTTTGATTGTGCAATGCTCCAGCAACGTTTGAAAAGGTTGATGATGGGGCATTACCGGGTTAATTACGATGCCTGTCTGGTCTACTTGGATGACATCATCATCGTAGGCCGTACGTTTGAGGAACACCTTCAAAACCTGGAACGCGTGCTCATGAAGATTCAGAGTGCCAACTTCAGTTGAGTCCGAAGAAATGTTCACTATTCAAACGGCAAGTTAGCTTTTGGGGTATATAGTGTCGGAAGAAGGTATCCGCACGGATCCGGAGAAAATTGCCGCTGGGATTGGCTGGTCCCAAAAGACAAGACAGTTTAGAGCATTTTGGGATTGTTCATTATCGGCGATTTGTGAAGAACTTTGCAGATATAGCACCTACCTCTGCACAAGTTAATCGAGGAGAAACGACATTTCTGCTGGGATGAAAGTTGCGATATCGCATTCCAAGAGCTCAAGGACCATCTGTGCGAAACACCTATTTTGGCGTACCCTGATGCGGGCAAGAATTTATAGTTGACACAGACGCAAGTGATATAGGACTTGGCGGTGTGTTGTCTCAACGGAATGGTGATCAAGAGGTTGTGATAGCGTACTTCAGCAAGTCGTTGTCAAAGCCGGAAAGGAACTATTGTGTCACAAGGCGAGAATTGCTTGCTGTGGTAAAGTCGTTGCAGCATTTTAGCAAATATTCTGGGGCGGAAATTTCACTTACGAACTGACCATGCTGCACTGAAATGGCTATTGCAGTTCAAAATCCAGAAGGACAAGTTGCGAGATGGATTGAACTACTACACGAATACGACTTTGTGATCGAACATCGCAGCGGGAAATCTCATGGCAACGCAGATGAATTGTCAAGAAGACTTTGTCCTGAAGATTGAAAGCATGTACTAGGACAAGAGGGGGGAAGTGGTATCTGGGAGGATGCTTATGACAGACCAGCTCAACAATGAGTGAAAGACAGCCTCACGACATGCACAGCAGGAAGATTCGGACATCAAGCCGATTCTAGAATGGACGAAGGCCAGTGCTCCTAAGCCCAAGTGGAGCGACGTTTCAGCGATGAGTTCGACCACGAAAAGCTTTTGGGTCCAATGGGACAGCTTGCTGATTCAGGATGAAGTCCTGTGCCGAAAATGGGAAAATGGTCGGGGAGACAGTTGTCATTTGCAAATGGTTGTCCCTAAAAAAAGTACCGGATGTTCTACAGCTGTACAATAATGGTTGTTCAGGAGGCCACCTGGGAGTTAAACGAACTCTACTAAAGATCCGAGAACGGTTTTACTGGGTCCACTGTCGTGACGATGTCGAGGACTGGTGTCGCAAATGTAAGTTGTGCTGTAAAGGGACCTCAAACTCGTAGTAGAGGTGCATTGAAATTGTACAATGTTGGTGCACCATGGGAGGATAGCCATTGACGTTGCGGGGCCGTTTCAGGAAAGTGAAAGTGGTAACAAGTATTTCATGGTTGTGATGGATTACTTCACTAAGTGGCCAGAAGTCTTCGCCATTCCAAATCAAGAAGCATCAACAGTTGCAGATAAACTAGTTCATGAAGTCTTCTGTCGTTTTGGAGTACCAGATTCACAGCGATCAAGGAAGGAATTTTGAGTCTCAAATATTCCAGGAAACTTGCCGAGTTATGGGTACTCATAAAACCAGAACAACTTCTTACCACCCACAATCTGATGGAATGGTAGAACGATTTAATCAGACATTGGAGAGGTACCTACCAAAAGTTGTGGAAAAACGGCAACGAGACTGGGACAGGCACATACAACCGTTTTGTTGTCATATCGAAGCGCTGTTCACGAAAGTACATCAGTGACACCAGCTTTAGCACATTTTGGGAGAGAATTACGGCTGCCTGCAGACCTGATCACGGAATACCACCTGATGCCCACGCAGTATAACCGATTATGCAAATGACTTGCGGAACAAAATGAATGACATTTATGAGCACGTCAGACAATCGGGACAGCAAACGTCTGAAAAGATGAAAACACGGTATGACCGCAAAATGAACAACAAAGGGTTTGACGAAGGTTCACTAGTGTGGTTACACAATCCAGTTCGCAGCAAAGGAAATCTCTAAGCTTCAAGCTAAATGGGACGGACCGTATCAGATTGTGACAAGAATTAATGACGTAACCTACCGGATACAGAAAGGTGCAAGAGGTACTCCTAAGATCGTCCATGTGGATCGACTGGCGCGTTATTATGGGGCAAATAATGCTCGGGACGAGCATGTCTTAGGAGGGGGCAGTGTTGCGCCACTATTAATGTCTTGCACATGGCAACACTAGTTACCACTAGCGCCTCTAGTATCGAGTAGCAGAACTAGGAAGTCAAGATCCTTCTAGAAATTTCGGGACCGATATGTACTCGAATATTCTATATGTTTCTACAGTAGAAGGTTCTGGAAAGTATCTGAGGCGCTATAAGGCCGGTATAGACCACGACCGTGGAGTATTGAATTGGCGATACAAGCGAAGACTTCGAAGGATACAACTGCAAACTAAAGCGATCTGTAGTAAAATTGTGTTTTGTTATTATTGTGGTTTAAAGCTGTAATTAGTGTTGTGTAATTAAAGTGTCAATTTTAGTAATTCGGCAGTTTTTAATTGTCTCGAACCCCAAGCTCGTAACATTATTATATGTTATTTTATTTTTAACAGTCATTCAGAACTGAACGTTTATGATTGAACGCTACAACTTCTACCGTCGGACGACGGAGGAGTGGAATAGTTTTCCAGCGCCTGTTTTTCCATCCGATCACAATCTAGGTGTATTTAAGGCACTGCTGCCCATCTCCTAGTTTGATTCCTTCTGTAGCCTCTTCCGACCACACGGACATATACGGGCGAAACAAGACGTTTTTATGTAATTTCGCACACCACGATAATGAACGATATGAATCGCAGACCCATTTATTGTTGTTACCTGCGTTTGGCATTCTGTGTAGATTTCACTATTAGGTCAATTTATGACGTTAAACAACATTAAATCCGCTGTTATATTCAAGATTTTAAGCAACTGGTTAAAAAATTATACTTATTTATTGTGCCTGTAAGGTATTCATCTTAGTACTCAGTGGTGACTATACGCTAGTAGCCTCCTTGCTTTTTAAAGTTAGAGATAGAAGGTGTCTATGGTTGCAATAGCCATTTACACTGAGGAGGGCTGTTAGGATAGATAAAATATCTATGAGGGCATTGTGACAAGCAAGAATCATAAATGGAGTGTTAACTCGTTTGCCATATTTACCAAATTCAATAAATGTAATAGTTTAAGCAAGTGTCACAAGACAGACGGAAACTGAAGCAGTAATAAAAATAATAAAACTGCGGTTGCTAACCCGCTCCAAGCTTTATGGGTTCAGCAGTGGACTTTAATAGCCTGTAACGGATGGATTACTTCAATTCAAACTTACAAGATTACAATCGACAACATCATTTTTGAATGGAACTAGAACCAAAATGGAATACTCCCATTTATACAGGGTATTTTGAAACGTCTCGAAAACGAAGACAGATGATAGTACTAAGGATACTATGATGATGGGTCACAAAGAAATTCGATCCTGAGGAAAAAATATTTTCACAACGTTTTATTAACTTTATCTACGCTCCATCATGTTATTAAAGTTATTTGAAACGATATTTCAAAAAAATATCATGAAAATACTGAAATATAATACCAGCAGTGAAACTTTAAAAAGAAAATCAGCTGACAATAGGGTCAATATCCTTCGGCGCCGAACTCTTACCTAGATCGTGTACAAAACAATGCATTAGGTATACTACTTATCACTCTACCCTTCCTTTCACACACACGCTGCTTCCGTGTCGCCTCGCGCTGTGAATTTTATTATGCTTCAAGGACTTTATAATAATTTTAGTTTTGAGACAGTGCATGTTGACTATCACGAGCGATAGTTCAATTGTTTTGTTTATTAAATTATTGTCGTTATAACTTGTTATTTATTAATTAATAATGATGTTGTTCTTGTTAGTTACGTTTTTGTTTTTTGTTTTGTTTAATAATGCCTAACGCGTGGTACATTTATAGTGCTTGCAGAATACGGCAACATGTTAATGTGCCTTGAAGAACTTTATAAGGCCACGGAGGATCGGTGTAAGCTGTTTCATACCTAATTTTTTTTAAATAACTTAGTACTGAACTGATCTGAATAGGTACATAACTGAATACATCAGAATATAAACATAATTACACAATGGATAACAAAGCATGACTCTAACCTAGTTATGGATTACACCCGTCCCTCTGTTTTAGATTAATATATTCAAATATATAATATCGTATAATTTAGACTAACAATAAAACTAATGCATCAGCATTTCTATGTAAGTTCCTAGTACTTAATTGATGAGTCGAATGTCTGCGCACAAACGGACTCTTTGAATATTGTTCATTATTAAAGCCACCTCCAAATCGGTCGGACATAGTAATCTAATTGTATTTTAGTTTTTAAAAACTCCTTTCGACGCTTCCGAAATTTGACTGGCGCAGCCGGTAGGATTTGTTCGTGAAGGCTGTACCGTCTCTCGAAATATTCAGGTGTCCAAATTCGCCTGAATTCGTGATAGCGGCGCGAATAGCTGTTGGGCAAATCCAAGAACCAAAGAAATTTGTCATCGAGGGAAGCGGAAGACATGGAATAGCGGCTGGTTGGTGAGTAAAACTTTTCACCATCCTTGATACCACTATTATCCTCCATTTTATTTAAATTTGTTATTATTGAGATCGGACTTCTCTCATTATAACGTATCTGGTTTTTCAATTAAATATATTTAGTAATAGACACTCTATTAGTGTAGGCGTAACATAACAGTGATAAGAATACGGGACACAGAGTGCCCTTTCGCACAGAGATTATTAAACGTTTTAAAATAAGACTTTTATAAAATTAATAAATTAAAAATAATTAAAGCTTTACTTGATAATTAAAGAATATATGTTTTATAAAGGCTAGAGATATAATACAGTTTTCTTTCATTTAATTTTTTTTTTCATTACATTTACAACTTTACACATTTTATACTTTAAATAAACTTTTATTTTATAAATTATATTTTTATATGCTTTAGTGTGTTCTACCTTATATTTTGTGTTATTGCATAAAATAGCGCTCTATATTAACTGACTCTGACTCGTGCATTACTCTATAACGATGGAACAACCAATGGCAGCAGGACGACAGACCGTTGTAATTAATCCCATTCCTACAGAAATGCTACGGCTTATTCCACTTTTAATGGCGACAAAAGACAGTTAAATTTGTTTTTGAGGAAATGTGAATATGTCATTCGTACGTATAGGGTGACGAAGAACAAAATTTATACGTTTATCATTCTATAACCAGTAGGCTTACAGATAACGCGGCGTCACTCTTATCGGAACGGGAGGATGTTGTGTCGTGGTCTCAGTTGAAAGATTTGCTAACGCAACATTTCGGAGACCCCCGTAGCGAAGAGTGTATTAGTATTGAATTAGAATCTTTAAAGATTAAATCTGGCGAAAACTTTCAAGATTTTTGTAACCGTATTCAAAGTATTCGATCATTATTAATTTCGAAAGTGAACATATCGGATGATAGTAATTAAAAAGCGCTAAATTAGCAATTTACAACAATACAGCTCTAAACGTATTCCTATACAATCTTCCCGAGAATATGGTTCGGATAGTGAGATTAAAGAGGCCAGCGACTTTAGAAGACGCCCTGAGCATTGTACTAGAGGAAGTCAACTTCCATGACCAATACAATATGCGTAATCGTATCCACAGTAGTAGCGGTTTAGCTTTAAGGCAGCCTCAAACATCAGTTCCAACACAAGGATTTAAATTCGGTAGTACGCCCCACGCGGTAATGCAACCATACGGATACAAACCAGTGTTTCAAATAATATTACACCAAATTTAATTTCGGCATTCAAAATCAAAGCCAATTTAAGATGCCCCAACCTGGCTTTCGTCCTCAACCAATGCAACAGATAGGTTACCGTCCACCTCAATTTGGTTATCGGCCACAACTTGGCCAGCAACCACAACAGTTCGGCTACCGTCCACAACTCGGCCCTCAGCCACAACAGTTCGGTTACCGTCCACAACTGGGCTTTCAGCCACAACATTTTGGTCAAAGACCTCAACAGCAATTTGGCCATATGCCAACTACACAATTTGGTAATAAACCACAAACTCAAAACCCAATTTTCAAGAGACTGACGTTTCCATGAGGACAGCTCCTCCCAGGCCACAGCCTGGCTTTAGACTAAATGAGTTGACCCAGAGAAAATGACGGACAGTACTATGATGAGTATTATGACACAGACGAGTATGGAGCAATATGACAGTGAACTGATACCATCCGCTGAGGAAACCGTTAACGAAATGACTTACGACGAACTTACAGACGGAACTCAACCTCAAACTCTTGAAAATTTTCACATGAAAGCCTCCATCGGAGACAAGAAGTCATAGAAATAAATTTCATCAAGTTACCCTATATTCATATCCCTGAAATAGATGCAAAATTAATGATAGACACAGGTAGTACTCGATCTTTTATCAGCCCTGTAAGGCATATCAACACTTCTATCAATATATAACACATGAACCGTTGAAGTAGTAGTCAGTACCCACGCCTCTAGCAGACACGACGAGGTGATACAAATCCTCTACCACCCACTTTCAAGAGTTCAGATTGTCATAAATTTTATCTATATGACGTCGACTCGATATGATGGTCTCATTGGTAACGACCTATTGAAACAACTAGATACAATTATAGACCTTAAAGACCTTGTACTTAAAACAAAAACAACTTGCATACCAATAGTTAATAATAACTTAAATTATGTTATAATACTACCACCACGATCAGAGTAGCGCGGAAGTTGCCTACAGACCAATGTTCTGGAGAGGCAATCATTAACTATAAGGAATTTGTCAAGGTGTACGAATGCCTAGTGCATTGGTAAATTGCGTTAACACATGCCGCAACTGTCATACAGAACGTCCTTGACAAAGAAATGATATTAACAGTAACACGACCTTTACAGTTACTAAGTATGATACGACTACTCAATGTGACATAAACTTAACATGTACCTATAGTGACTTAGAGATCGATAAAGTACTGAGGAAAATCTACTAAACTAAGACTTAATCACACTAACGATGAGGAACGCGACAAAATTTTTAGACTTTGCCAAGAATTTAAAGACATATTTTACTGCGACAAATTACCACTGACTTTCGCTAACGAAATTAAACATAAGATACGCACAAAAAATGAAGACCCAATTTATGTCAGACCCTACCGTCAAGCACCAATGCAAGTAGACGAGATAAGGCAAGTAGACAAGTTATTGAAGGACAATGTCATTCAGGAGTCACATTCGCCATGGAATGCTCCCGTACACCTAGTACCCAAAAAAATGGATGCATCTGGTGAAATTAAATTTCGTATGGTTATAGACTATCGACGTTTGAATGACATAACCATAGACGACAAATACCCACTACCAAACATAACAGACTTATTTGACAAGTTAGGGAAGAGTTCTTATTTCAGTACAATCGACTTGGCAAGTGGTTATCACCAAATCGAAATAGAAGAACAAGACAGGCAAAAAACAGCCTTTAGCACTCAAAACGGCCATTACGAATTCCTTAGGATGCCGTTTGGCCTGAAGACAGCTCCTGCAACTTTTCAGCGGACCATGGACAGTGTGCTGAGGGGATTACAGGGGATACACTGTATGGTATACTTAGATGATATAATTGTGTTTTCGACAAGTCTGGAAGAACATATACAAAAGTTACGGACGATATTTGACAGAATTAGGGCGACTAATCTAAAAGTTCAATTAGACAAGTCTGAATTTTTAAGGAAAGAGGTTTTATATTTAGGACATACCATTAAAAAGAAGGCTACGTCCGAACACAGACAAAATTAATGCCGTGTTAAATTTTCCTATACCTAAGACAACAACGGAAATTAAAAGTTTTAGGGCTGGTAGGGTACTATCGACGCTTCATAAAAGACTTTGCAGATCACACAATCTAACTGCATGCCTTAAAAGCGAAATAAAATAATCATCGATGAAAAATATATCAATGCGTTTGAAAATGTAAAGAAATACTAACGAGTGTACCCTTATTACAGTACCCGGACTTCGATAAACCTTTATTTTGACGACTGACGCCTCTAATATAGCTTTAGGAGCAGTTCTATCACAGGGACCTATTGGTAGTGATAGACCTGTTGCATACGCTAGGACGCTTAGTGACACTGAAAGTAGATACAGCACCATCGAACGCGAACTTTTAGCTGTTATTTGCCGTAAAACATTTCCGACCGTACCTTTACGGACGAAAATTTGTAATTTATACTGACCACCGACCCTTATGGCTTTATTCATTAAAGGAACCAAACAGTAAGCTCACCAGATGGCGATTACGACTACAGGAGTACGATTTTGAAATCATTTATAAAATGGAAAACAAAATACAAATGCCGATGCCCTATCCAGAATTAAAGTTAATGCCTTAAATTCAGACGACGAAGGTCATTCGATGGACGTTAATTTCGACAGCAAAGAGTATAATTAGGAGCATCTGAAAGACGTAGTTAAGGAAATTGAAAAATTAAACACTCAAAATAAAAGACATAATGACACAACGTCCATTGTGACAATATCAGACTCAAGTACTGTTTCATGAGTCCTATGTCTCGTTCCGACACAATATCAATTTGTAGTTCAGAAAAGGTTTCGAATATCCAATTCGATCACCTTCAGAATCTAGTAAGTCCCAAACTGTGCATTCAGCCGTAGAATTAGAGTCAAACGGAATACCAATACTACACGAGGCTATCGATACAAAGCCAAATCAAATATTAATATTTTCATGGTTTAAAAATGAATATCAGGTTAAAGATATTTCTAGGAAAACAAAAGGTATTAGAAGTTTACCATTAGATAATTCCGAATTAATTAAAGAATTTTAAAGAAATATATTAGGCCTAAAATTAAATATTTTATATATTTCGAACGAAAAGAACATCGAAGGCAATTTAGCAATATTATAATACACCTTTTCAAAAGGGCATGGTTCAATTTTATGAATGCACGGAACGAGTAATTTTGTTGAAGACGAAAAGAACAAAGGGCGATTGTACTTAAGTATCACGAAGGAAAGACATGTCACCGGGGCATTAGAGAGACTAGTTTAGAATCCGCAGTTATTATTGGGATAATTTACAAGAAACTGTTTCGGCATAATAAATAGTTACACTGCGTGTAAAAAATGAAATATGACAGAAAGCCAATTAAACCTATTCTTCAATTAACCCAGACCCAAGATGTCTCCGTTTCAAGAGATATTTATAGACCTGTTTAACATCGAAGGAAAACATTATCTGACTCTCATAGATGCGTTTAGCAAATTAGGCCAAGCGATAGAAATTGCAAATAGATCCACCCCGAAGTAGTCCGAGCTTTAATGAAGTACTTTTCATTTTACGGGATACCAAAAGATAAGTTCAGATCGGGCTCTGAATTTAACAATGAACTAATTAAAGAATTCTTAAGCTTACATAAAATTGAGCAGCACATTGGAACTCCAAATAGCCCAAGCTCGATGGGGCTTATAGAACGCTTCCACTCGACAATAATAGAAATTTATAGATTGGCAAAATGAAAGAAAACCTACTGATGCGGCATCAGTTATGACGTATTCCGTACTAGCATATAATAATACTATTCATGCGGTAACAGAACTTACACCCTTCGAGGTAGTTTTCGGACATACTGACACGGGTAGCCCGTTTAATACAGAATTTGATAAGCAGTATTTACAACACTTAGTAAGAGACCATGCAAAGCGAACAAAATTTTATACAAATATTTAGCAGAAAATATGGTAGCAATTAAAGAAAAGATTAGGAAAAAGCAAGGCGGTGAAGGTGAGATAGTATTTCAGTGTGGTAAGACTATATTTGCTAAGGATACAAACAAAAGAAAGAGCAAGGACAAACCGCGATATGTTAAGGCAAGGTAGTAGGCAAGGTCGAAAGAAATATAGTGCCAATACAAATAGGAGAAAGGAAGACTAAAGCTCCAATTAAAATATCAAACGCCCTCCACAGGTGGTGCATACTGATGATTGCGAAGCCGATCCTGGCCCATCATCTGCAGTCACTTGAGGAAACCCAGGATACTTCCGGTAAAACAAGGACAAGCATATGCCCAAACAGATCACTGGACTATAATAAAGATTTTAAATTTAGAGAATGTTTATGACGACCTAAATCTAATTATTGCTCAATATCATGCTTAGTAGACTAATTGAAGTAAAGGCCATACACTCGTGAATTTATCAGTGTTAAAACCCATAGAGTACATACGCGATATTACCGTTCAAAAATTCCAACAACTTATGCCGCAACGCTTTAAGAGAGGATCTTAAATCCATTAGGTTCTGTTCTAAAATTATTACGGGAAACCTCGATCATGAAGATGCTCTTAAATATGATAAACTTATTTCGGAATTAAGTCACAACCAAATTATCGTATCTAAGAAACTTACCTTGGTCTCCAAAATGTTAGACAGCTTTATTAATGCCACGGAAACCCTAAATAATAATTCCGTTATGCTGATGCACGCTTGAAAAGTGTAGAGACAATGCTAAATCATTTAACGACTAGAGAAAATAAACTGGTTTTCTACGTATATTTTTGGATTATTTAATTTATTTATAAGTTTTCGAACTATATTTTATAAATTAAGTGAAATAGAGACTGCTCTAGCTTTTAGTAGAGTATCGATACTTCATCAATCTATAGTAAATTCTACAGAACTTTAGATCATTTAAAACTAATATCGAATACCGAAAATTTAGTGTACCCACCAACAGAAACTAATTTGGTAAAACTAGAACAAACCATAAGTGTAAAATCTTATCTTAAGAAAACCAGATAGCATTTATAATGGAGATTCCGTTAACTGATAATAATACTTACAATTATTTTAAGGTTTATTCCATACCTATTTTCCGCGAATCTGTAAACGAAACGATTGCCATTTCCCAAAATATCCTCCTCCTGGTGAAAGGAATGAAATACTTACCAGTCACGAAACCGTCGTCCCTTTGTTGCTGGTAATGATTTCCGTACCGAAGAAAATAGAGCCCTCACCCTGGACTTACCTGCATAGAACAGCTAATGAAATTTGAGAATAATCTACTTGTTGCACGCAACACGCTATTACAATTGAAGACGTTATGCAGCGGATTAAATCAGAAAATTGGATTGTTTCACAAAGCTAAAACGACGCTGACCAAGCACTGCGGTACCGAGATCACCAAACAACCAATTTTGGAACCTATATACTAACCAGCGATGAGCCCTGTGACCTGGAGATACACGGTACTATATTCATCACCACCGTGTTTACACGGAATACGAAGCGGCCCAGTTTCAGTCATCAACTTACCTCATTTACGTGAAAATATTAACGTAACAAGTACACGCGTAATTAACATGAATGGTGTCAACTTGGACGAAGTGAAATATATGTCAAATGCTTTAAAACACAGTGAAATCTATTACACAGATTTAAGTGCTCTCAACGGAGAAAAAGACTCTAACTTCAGTGTTCTAACATATGTAATTTTAAATTTTATTTAAGTTTCTTATTGTTCTTTATATACGTTAAGAAAAAATGTATACTATATACAAAATTATCGTAAAAACATCAAAATGATATTACTGATAATTTTGTTTTAGGGAGGGAGGAGTTATGGATACACCTGTCCCTCTGTTTTAGATTAATATATTCAAATATATAATATCGTATAATTTAGACTACAAAAACTAATGCATCAGCATTTTATGTAAGTTCTTAGTACTTAATTGATGAGTCGAATGTCTGCGCACAAACGGACTCTTTGAATATTGTTCATTATTAAAGCCACTCCAAATCGGTCGGACATAGTAATCTAATTGTATTTTAGTTTTAAAACTCCTTCGACGCTTCCGAAATTTGACTACCTTGTAAACATTTTATTTAAGTATTTTTTTCATTAGCGGGAATCGAACCAGTTATTTGGTTTATTTGCTTAATTTTTTTTAAATAACTTTGTTAACATTTATTTAATATTTTTTTTCATTAGCGTGGGGAATCAGAACCAGTTATTTGGTTTATTTAACCTGTGAATTGAATTCAGTGGCTACGTGGAGACAAGCAAAGTAAGCAAAATAGTAGGTTAATTAGATAAGTTAGGTATTTGTGACAAGTGTTGTAAATTATTGGCACTGGTACCATCGTTGTTGCGGCCGCGCGAAATTGGCGTTCGCGCGTACATTGACCTGCAGTAGTCAGCTGATTGTAATTCAGTAATTCCACTGCTGTTGTTTTATATTTCAGTATTTCATGATATTTTTATGAAATATCGTTTCAAATAACTTTAATAACATGATGGAGCGTGAACAAAGTTATTAAAACGTTGTGAAAAAGATTTTTTTTTCCTCGATCGAATTTTTAGACCCATCATCATAGGTATCCTTAGTACTATCATCTGTCTGTTTTCGGGAGCGTTTCAAAAAATACCCTGTATAGCGGCAAATTGAGGATTTTGCAGAAAAAGATCCACTGTAAAATTTATTACCTTAACTCGAACTAAATAGTACGATATGCCCTTACTTTTCCACCATCTAAACTGTGAGAAAATTTTTAAAACAAATATGAAGTAAAAAATTGATAATAAAAGATAACACTTCGTCACACAACTGCTTAAAGTATTTAATGGTTGTCACGCAACAGATTGTTTGAACTTGCCGCTTAATCAGTGCCGACTGTCATGCCACGTTGCTATTGGACTGACAAACGCGGAAGTTCTTTTACAATATTGAAACAATTTTCAGGGTACTTTGTAGTATACCTATTTGTGATAAAATAAAGATGCTGTAGTAATAATCATAGTCTTAACTCCCTAGATTAAATGAAAACCAAGGTATAATAAGACTCAATTAGATAATTTAACCGAAACTAAACCGTAGACTCCACGAGGAGGATATACGCAGTCGATTTATAGTAACCGAGATAACCCAATGGATTAGCAACCTGATGTGACAATGGACCGGGCGTAAAGCTCAAAGGACCGACAACAGATGGAAGAGAAATGTTCTCGAGCGGCAGTCTGTGGCAATTTGTGGTAATCGTTAGGGGAAGCCTAGGTTCAACAAAACCCTGAAGATTGTTTTGTTTTAAAAACTAAAAATTGATATAATAACGGCACGTTAACAATTCATATCCAGGCAAAAACGGGGCGGGTCGCTAGTATTTAACATATTCGACGTTTTAACATTTGTCTCTTATTTCCATTTTTTTTTTTTGGCATACTCCACTAGAAAATAGTAGTTTGGCACTCGTAGTACTGAATTTCTCATAACTTTGCCACTCTCTCTATATATATTACATACTGAAAATCTTTAGGATTCTATTTAGCTTTCAAAACTAAACATAACATTATATAGTTTCTGGAATATTCTCGTTTGTTAAAATCTTAAACTTATTTAATAAATATCCAAAATCATAACTTTAATTATTCTCTACTTTAGCGTCGTCTTAAATACTGTTGTGGTTATAGAAAATGAAAGGACTTTCATAATAGCATCTTCGCTTTAAATTACAGTTGCGGACCTGAAATTGGCAGCACAGTCTTGTGAATTTGTCTTTGAACGAAACGCAAACGAAATTCCTTTGATTAAAATCCACTCTAGTTTCCATTTTCACTAAAACGATGTTATTCAATGACGTTTCTGTAAATCTGTAGACTGGATGTAATTTCAAAAATTTAAACGTAGATAGAGTCAGAGTGTTTACGTATCTTAATTATTATAGTCTCCAAATCGGGAGGGACTAACTTTTATACATCCTGCAATTTTATGACGTACTATGTAATGCATTTTAATAATAATTATATTCAATACTTTTCTCTTTTTTATTAAACACTTATAGACAAATATTCTTTAATAACGTATAATATTAATGCTCAAATACTAAAACAATATTTGCCTATAGGATTACAACTAAAATGATGTCCTCCTGGTCGAATTTTGTATTTTAGCGCCTGTTTAGATCTCAACACTTTTACTGACACCGACAACCCCGAACGTCGTTTGTTCCGAACTTGGCCCCCTTTTCACATTTATGTTTTGGGGGGATTGTACTCTATTTACGTACTTAAGTAAATAAATTAAGATTAATTAAAAACAAAAGTTTGGGACGTCCTCCCTTTGTGAACGACAATGAGCGAGCATTGGAACGAATTGATAAGATTTACGATGTCTCAAGAAGTTAGAAATTCAAAATCAAATTTGCACCAAGTTTCACAGAATATGAAAACGTATATTTAGTATAACAATTACATAGAAAATAAAGAATTTATAAATGTATGTAACGCAGGACTCACCATAATATTCAAACCATCAGAGTGGAAATAGCGGTTTACTGTTCTGGGCTGAACGCAAATATGTTTTATTTGCAACGAACGCAAATAAATATTACTAGGGCCTACATAGAACACAAAAAATATGTTTCGTGTGGGCCAACAATATGTCTATATTTTGTTTTTACCCGGCTGCGGTAAAAATCAAATTAGGTTAACATACTTGGATGATATTTATGCATGTGGGCTTGTAGATATAATAAAGGTATAGAATTAAGATTCAATACAGTATACAGAGTAAATGGGGCTCTTCACTCTAAAGTGGGAGTCAGAAAGTCAAAGAAGGAACGCAAGACGAATCACATTATTTAAAAAAAAATGACAAACCAACACATTCTACCTGATGGTAAGCGGATACTGTGGCCAATAGACATCTACATCTATCCTCCGTAAATAATCACAATGCAGATACGTCGTAATCCCTGTGGACTAAAAAGGAATGCCTCTTTTTAGTAAAAAGAGTCTCCGGTTCTCTACACTCACCATACGAAACACAGCAGTTTCAAACCGCTATTTCACGCTGCTATTCTGTGAGATCGTGGTCCTTCCCTATTTCAGAATTATGTTAGATGTAACTCTGAATAAAGGGTTGTGAAATTGTGTAATAAGAAAAAAGTTGGTTTGCAAGATGTTGTGATCAAGATTGAGAAAGGAATTTCGGTAGTTTGGACATATAGAAACAAAAAGGAAAGAGTAAGAAAGCAAATTTATGCTACAGAAGTGAGTGGCAGAGTCCAAATAGGAGTGCATTGAACCGTCGAGTGCATATATTACGTAT
>JAGSMP010002927.1:0-16123 GCA_029286625.1 Parnassius orleans | reverse complement strand
ATTTGCAACGACAATATATTTTACTGAGGCCTACATAGAACACAAAAAATGTTTTGCGTGTGAGCCAACAATATGTCTACATTTTGTTTTTAACCGACTGCGGTAAAGATTAAATTAGGTTAACATATTTGGATGATAGTTATGCATGTGGGCTGGTAGAATATAGAATTAACATTGAAGACAGGATACAGAGTAAATGGGGCTCTTCACTCTAAAGTGGGAGTCAGAAAGTCAAAGAAGGAACGCAAGACGAATCACATTATTTAAAAAAAAATGACAAACGAACACAGTCCACCTGATGGTAAGCGGATACTGTGGCCAATAGACATCTACATCTATCCTCCGTAAATAATCACAATGCAGATACGTCGTAATCCCTGTGGACTAAAAAGTTCTTTTTAGTAAAAAGAGTCTCCGGTTCTCTACACTCACCATACGAAACACAGCAGTTTCAAACCGCTATTTCACGCTGCTATTCTGTGAGATCGTGGTCCTTCCCTATTTCAGAATTATGTTAGATGTAACTCTGAATAAAAGGTTGTGAAATTGTGTAATAAGAAAAAAGTTGGTTTGCAAGATGTTGTGATCAAGATTGAGAAAGGAATTTCGGTAGTTTCGACATATAGAAACAAAAAGGAAAGGGTTACAAAGCAAATTTATGCTGCAGAAGTGAGTGGCAGAGTCCAAATAGGAGTGCAATGAACCGTCGTGTGCATGTATTACGTATACATGCTCGATGGCCTTACCTGCCCCAGGAGCGAAGAAGACTCTCGTCGACCGGCCCGGCTGATGAAAGTGTTGTGAGTGTATGTGTAATTGTATGTGCTGGTGTTGACGGGAACCGATCTGGATGACGCCACGACGTCCGGGAGAAGGCACGCTGGTATCCTCGGAACTTTCCTCTGTTGGCACTCGCGATGGGTTTTCACGAAATGGGACAGCTACTCGCAGTCTTTCAGAGGTAAATCACTTGGAGAGTTGCACGCGAATTTTACCGAGTTAGTACGTTCTAATCGCGATCCCTTTGTTTGCAACGATTTACGCGGTTTTTTTTTCTTTAACAAAACTAGCGCAAAACAGACGTCCGTATAGCTCGCGCAAGAAAACATACCATTCTGGAGAAATGCCCCGCCAACGCGTCCGGCGGGGGAGGAAGGAAGGAAGGTGCCCTTGATATCGAGGCCAAGCACGCGCGTTAAGACTACGGGTTTATTGTAAATTTTTTCCTGCCGAAACACTCGGGAGGAGAATTGCACGATACGTTGTCGTCTGCATGTATGCTATTTAGCACACAGCAGGTCTCGGGCCTCGGGTATCCCCTTACCTGAATTTCGCGGTGCATCACTATGCACCGTCGTGGGAGCCGTTATGGCGTTGTCGGTCGATTTTTCAAAAGTTCGGGGTTCGGTTACCCGGTCACTTTTTGAAGGAAAAAATTTTTTCTGAATTTGTGTGGTCTTCTAGACCTACATAGGAGGCTATGTAGGCCTATACGGGTGGTTGAATTGGCCTATTTAGGCAGTTAGGTCGGTCTATAGGCTAAATTGGCCTGTGGGCGTCTAAGTTGGCCTGTCTGCGGTGTGGGTTATTACTCGACTCTCTAATCGCTATAGAGAGGAGTTCTCTTGGTAGAGGTCGCCCGTCCGGCCAGGCATGTAGGGTGCAAAATTTTGTAGGTTCATGTGGCCCGTTATCGGCGCGGTCAAACATACCGCGTGCTAATCGGGCCACAAATTGCTCAATGGTCTCCATCTTCAAGTCGGTTGCAATGACGTCGTTCCGGACGTAGCGACCTGCACCGACGATGGTCCGTAGTGTTGTATTCTGCTGACCTGTAATCGCCGCTTGACGATCGCTCAGAGCGCGTACCAAACCGGCGCAGCGTATGTTAGTCTTGATCTTATATATGTTTTGTACAGTCTCAGCTTGGTTTTCAGCGGTAGCTTGGATGCTAGGACGGGGCGAAGCGCCGCCCGCGCACATCTGGCGTTGCGGACGACGATATCGACGTGCGCGGTCATGCGCAGCATCCGATCTATCCGGCATCCAAGGTAGGTTGCGGCCTTCTCGTACTTGATTTCCTGGCCCCTGAGCATCAATGGTGGTGGGAAGTTCCTGAAGCGGCGAGTGAGCAGAGCGGTCGTCTTGCCAACATTGACGGCCATCCTCCACTCGTCCAGCCATGGTGGCAGCAGGTCCAGCAGGCGCTGCATCCTGGCAGTGGCTATGGGCTCTTCAGACGATGAAGTAGGCACTATCGTCCGCGTTTAGCGCCAGTTCAACATCGTCTTCCCATTCGCGCAGGTATAGGGTACCAGGGTAGGGATGTCATTAGTATAAGCCGCGTACAGGATCGGCGATAGACAGCTGCCCTGTGGCACGCCGGCACTAATTGGTCTCGCTGCGGACTCGGCGTCCTCTACACAGACGTAGAACTTCCTATCTCTAAGGAATGACGCCACCAGCCGCAACATAGCAGGAGGGTACTTGTTTGTGTTTCTAGTTTGTAAAGTAATCCAGAGTGCCACACCTGTCGAACGCCTTCTATGTCGAGAAAGACGCCCAACGATGTGCGGCCACGGTTGTACTCGGCCGCAGATAGTGCAGCACCCTGGTCAGCTGTGTTGCTGTTAGTGGCTCTCCTGAATCCGTGCTGTTCCGCCCGAAGTTGTACGCACTGGCGGAAGCTTCAGCAGCAATCTTTCGCACAGTTTAGCTAAGTGCGGTAGTAGCGTGATCGGCCTATAGCTGGCTGCTCTACGCCTGTCCTTCCCGGGTTTCGGTAATACGATCACTTTACCGATTTTCCAATCCTCCGGAAGTGGGATGTCCGCAGTATACCGTTGTAGAGTCGACCTAGCTCTAAGTATTCTGTTGGGCAGCTGTCGGAGTGCTGCGTTGGTTATCCCGTCGCCCCGGCGCCTTCCCAGGTTGCAGGCGGATTACTGTCCTCCGCAGTTCAGCGGGGATATATACCACTCTCCTGCAAGCGGTGGCGCGGGCGTCGACAGGAACCCTGTACGCGGCTCCTTCCGGGTATGAAGTTCCATGAACTCCGCACTTGCTGGGTTCGGCATAAATTGCTCCTCGAAGTGCTCTGCAGGATATCCGCTATACCTTGGTCTGAAACGTTCGCCCGCGTTGTTGGTCAGCGGGCAAACGGGGGATCTGGTTTTGTTAACTGTCGGTTCAGTTTGTAGAGCGACGCGTCTTCCTCCTCTGCTTTTGATATGCGCCGCCCCAGGCCTCCTCTGTGGGCCCGGACTGCAAACCGACAGTTCATCCGTTAGAGTGTTCAAATCGTTTTAGTCTAGGACAGTGAGTACGCGCCAGAGCTTCTCAGCGCTATTTTGCGCTTGAGCTGCATCGCATATCTCTCGTGCAGCTCTCCTTCCTGTTGCTGGGACGATCGTAGAGGCCGCTTGTAGAGCCTTGTATCGTGCTAGTGATTTTCTTGCAGCGGAATCTACGTCCGCTGAGCGCATCGTTACATATGTTGGTAGATCCATTGTTGGTGGACGATGTCTCTCCTCACAGTACCGCCGTTCCTCTGTAGGCGGTCCCATGAGGATTGACCTCGTCCTTCTATAAATGTGGTAATTTGGCAGCTTAAGATGCGTTGATGGATTTAATTTGTCTCCCAGCAATATCACCTGTATGTCCTGTTGCTGGGTGACTGTGGGAGTTCATGGATCTTATGTTGTATCCCGTCTGGATTCCAATATAATAGGCGCAGGTTACTAGCCTCCGTAATGCCGAGCCAGTAGTTGCGCCAATGCCCTCATTATGGCCGTTATTGGGTCGGTCCCGGCTCGGATGTCTGCCAGGACCTGTGTGCCGACTTCTATGGCTATACCGACCAATCTGTGTATAGCGTCGGCACTTTCCGTATTTGTTGATGGTGTTCTTGTTGTTGTTTTATATGCTCTCGGCTGGGCTTGGGTCTCTCTACGTATTGTAGAGCGCGCTCTGGTCGTAGAGCGGGTTTATGTTCAGGTAGAGCCTTTCTGTGCCTCTACCTACGGTGGTATTCTGCCTCCCAGGTAACCTGCGCCTGGAGGCTATCGTGACCGCTGGAGTAGGGGTAGAGGTAATTTGAGGAGGGTTGGTGTTTTGCTCTTCTTCCACGCCCCGCTTTTCTTTTTTGGTGCAAGACGCTCAGTAGCGTCATTAGCGGGGGCTGGAGAGTCGCCCGGTGGTTGGTCTAGTGCCGACTTCAACGACATCCCTTTGTTGTTGTTGTTGTTGTGTGGTTGCGGTTGTGGTTGCGGGGAGTGGTGGGGGGTCTGCCTCCCACCCTCCTCTTATCGTTGCCCACCCTCTTCATTTACTTCGACGGTCCTCGGCGACTCTTGGGTCCGCTTCGGAGCCTCCGAAGCAGACCCGGAAGTGTGATACCCTGCTTCCGGCAATCCTCCTCAAAACCGGACATCGGCGGTCGTTGGCGGTGTGGTTTTTCGCACAGTTTGCGCATGTAGGTGTTTCGTCCCTACCCCTCGGGCATTGACTTGCGGTGTGTTCCCCCGCGCAACGGACGCATTTGATTGGCCGAAAACAATTGTATGAGGCGTGGCCGAAAGCCTGGCAGCGGTGGCATTGTGCTGGGCCCACTCGTCCTTGCCAGGCTTCTACCGTAACTCCTTTCATGTAAAGGAGCTCGTTTACGTTATAGAGTTCTTGGAGCCTTTCTTGGCTTAGGTGGTCTAGTTGCGCGAAGTACAGGCACCCCGGCCTGCCTCTGCGGGGGGGATTGCCTTCACGTAACGGATAGGGAATCCCAGTGCCTGGATAGCCTCCCCTATTTCCTTGGTGTCCGTGTCTACTGGCAGCCCCCTAATGCCCACATTTGTGGGCCTGGGGTGCAGTACCAGGACATGGCTGGTATCTCTTTGGTTATCTCTACTAAATATTTTTGTATGGCCCGGAATTCTTCCGGGCTCTGGGGGGAGAAACGCACCCCCTTCCCGAACGGACGAGCATTCGGAGGATGTCCCAACTTCCTGTTGAGCACCTCGAAGTGCTTCGTCCAGTTCGGGAGGCATTCTGCTACTATAGGAGGATATCTGCCCTTCTCGGCCACCGCGGTTGGTTTGGGTGCTTCAGCCACCTTCCTAGGTACTGCCGGGGCTGCTGCCAGTTGCGCGTAGCTTGTTGATGGTCGTTGGCCATCATCCAGTGGTAATCCAGACGGGTTTTGTGCTGGTTGTCCATCCGAGGAGGCTAGGGTAGCATACGTGGTGCTATCCCAGCCATATGATTCCTCCCCTCCTTGCTCATCAACGGCCGCGTTGCTACGTCGTTCCGGTGAGATAGGAGGGGTTGGTTTTTTCGGCGATGGCGATTTCGGTGGCGATTTATGGATTCTAATTGCCACCGGTGGAAATAGTTCTTCTTCATCCGAAGATGATGGTAGTGACGAGTCGGACGAGACGACGCACTGTCTTTTTTCGTAGATGGATGCTTCTGTCTCCGGTGGTGTGTGCCTCCTGGCCGATTTCTTCGCCCGCTGCGGTAAGGGCGACGGTTCGCGTTCGCTCGTGCACTCAGGCGCGGTGAGCGCGAGAGCGGCGCACGGTGCGGGCTCCTTAGGCGGCGATGAAGGCTTCCTGGTCGTTTTTGGGATCTGGCTGAACGAGCTCACGGTCCTTGACCGTTCCGGATTCGCGAGATCCCTTACCATTAATGGCCTATCTAATATCCCCGGACGATCCGGGGTTTCAACGCGAGGGTGGGGGGCCCCTTCCCCTTGCCGGTCATTATAATTTGATGTTGTTTACTACTGAGTGTGTCCTGTCATGACCCCTACCTCTACGTAGTTGAATAGCGTAGTACGCGACGTACGACGTTCGGATCGGGTGGGAGCGAATTTAATGGTCGCAACACCGAGGCACTGCCCACCCCTTTCTTTATGAAAAGTTGGGGAAGTGCTTGAGCACTCGCGCACGCGACTGACACAAAGCACAGAACGTTGAGTGCTGCCAAGCCTGCCGGGCCGGTGACCTCGACGCCTCGCGGAGTATACGGACTCGACGCTTAGCGGAGTATGTCGTACCGGCGGTTGTTTGGGACCACTGCTAATCCTCAAACAACACACACTTAGGAGATCCTTGAGAATTGCATAGAAACCAATTTACTGTGCTACCTCAAAGCTATACTCGAAAGAGAGCCGCGCCCTTCACGCGGTTTTACATTACAATAATATCAATTTGTTCTATTGCACTCTTATAGATTTCCCAATATTTTTATTTGTACAAAACATACAGTCATACAATTTATTTATAATGATAGCACAAAAAAGTCTTAATCTTACAACATACATTACATTATAATCGTATAAGAAATCTTTTATTTATTTAACAAATTATGCCTATTTTACAACATATGTACGAAGTTAGAATTGTTAAATATTTAACATATAAGGTTGAAACAACATTCTTTATTTGTAAATATAGATAACTTAACTAATACAATAGTTTATTTCACATTTTTACACATATTTTATCTTTAAAACACTTTCAAATTTCTTATACAAAGATATCATTATTTCACTATATTTAGCACAAATCTAAACAATTTTAGAACACAGAACTATCTTATTTTATACACACATTCTGAAACATTTTGACCTATTTTTACACAAATTACTGAAATTTTACAAATAATCAAAATCTATATTTTTGCAACTTTTGCACTCGGCTCACATCTCCTACTATGTGAGCAACCAATTTCTATACGACTCTAATTACATCGATGCTTTCCTTGTCCAAACAACATCTATCTCTGTTCATTATGAAACACTACGGTTTACATACGACGTCCTTATCAGTTACAATGTTTCTTATCTGTTATCACAAAAAAAAATTAATCTCAAGTGCTAAATATATTTGCTTTTAAAAATAAACATTTAATTTCACATAATACTCCTATTCGTATTATACAGCTGATTGCCATGTAAAACATGACTCTAAATTAATACAAAATAAAAACAAAAAGCAAATTCGCACAACCGGGGAATCAAACTCCGGACTTTTCGCTCGACGTTTCATTGAATATATTTACTTCTAACATGAATTAAGTGGCTGTCATAATTAACTAGCAGTCTTTCTTTCGAGTTATACTTTTATAATTTCGAGAGTAAAAGGAGACAGTTTCTTTTTGTATGGAGAATGGGCCCACCAAAAACTGTGATGACTGGTAATGAAATGTATGTAGATTTATTCCTTATAATCTCTAGATTACTATAGTAATATTAGTTGTACCATATATAAAGGGAATACTGAGAAAATAAAAGTTAAACGATCTCTTTATAACCTAAAATCCCATACGGCGACTGTCTAATAGTTTTTATTGATATCCTATGTTATAATAGTGCACTGTGAACAATAAAAGTTGTAGGTTCTTAGAATTCTTAAGTACTACTTGGTGGATGGAATTTTTAGTAGTACCGGAGTAAAAAGTACGAATAAACAGACGCGGTGATGTATTGATTCTTAACTGTATTTATTATTTATTGTGGTGTATTGAATACTAAGCACAGAATACATTACAAATGTATTCAAGTGAAGCAAAAAAGTAAACCAAAACTATGCTCAACTAATTCTAAAACAAGCACACATGTACTTATTTATCTAATATCATTTGCAACCAGTAACACGGTTTTAGGTGCATGTGTGCGTCCAACAGTGAACTATTAAGGGATGTTTAGCGAGTTTTACCTCTACAGCGATTGAGAAAATAAATAGCACGTAAGATGTTTTGAACTGGTCGTAAGGATAAAAACTCTGTATTGTCACTGTATTTGTTATTGTAAAATCATCACATTCTTAAAGCAGTATTAAAAGTGACACATGCCACCAGGTGCAGTGTCAGGACATTGTTATTAATTTGTATTGATTGAATAACATGTTTACATTCCAAGCACCATTAAAACCAAAATGACTGGATAGTATATCCGATTTTTACGATATTAACCACGAAAAATAATAGTTCAAAACACCTTACATGCTATTTGTAAGGTGTTTTGAACTATTTGTGTTACGATAAAAAGAAACACTGTATTGTCACTGCATTTTTATTGTTTATTATTGTAAAATCATCATATTCTTAAAGCAGTCTATTATAAGTATCACAGGCCGCGAGGTGCAGTGCCAGGACATTCTTTTAATATGTGTTCATTGATTAGCATGTTTACATCCAACTGCAATTAAAGCTAAATGTAAAATTCTCGGTGAGTCTCGTACCATAAGCTCAGTGTGGGACGGCTACCCTCTAGTTGGAGTGACGACCTGGTAAGATATTCAAAAGTCTACGGATGCAGGTGGCTCAGGACCGTGCTTTGTATAATTCTTGGGGAGGCCTATGTTCAGCAGTGGACTTCCACTGCTGAACATAAACCTAGAACTATAGGCTGTAATGATGAAGAAGTTTTAAACTAGTTGTGTACGGATACGGCTCGACCGGGGTAGGACACGCTCTCACGGCGCTACCAGCGTAAAATAGTAACAATGCTCCTGTGTTTCGTATGGTGAGTGTAGAGACCGAGTCCTTTTTACTGGAAACAAGCACTCCATCTTAGTCCTCAGGGTGACAATGCATCTGCATTTTGATTCTTAAACGAGGATAAATGTAGATGTCTATGAGCCACAGCATCTACTTACCATCAGGTGGACCGTGCGCTCGTTTGTCACACTTATTCTATAAAAAACAAGAAATTGTCAATTGAAAGAGATACGAAAAGGTACCAGAGCATCTATTCAACTTGCTCGGTGTTTATTTATAAATTAGGCGCTATTTATAATAAGGCACATAGTAGAAACAAGTCAAGTAAGCAACAATAATTACAAGTTTTATTGATTATTATTCGTCATCATTACAACAATTCGCTGCTGAACATAGGTCTTCCCTAAATTAAATATATAATGTAAAATATTGTATAGCCCTTCCGGCAACTGCCATCGCGTTTCTTCCCGTATGGTGTCGTAAAAGTCGTAACAGAGTAAAATAAAGATACCAGGAGATGAGCAACATCTCCTAGAATACCACAAAAAGCTTTTGGTTGCCACAAGCGTAGCAACTGTGGCAAAAATAACATATAGTAATGATGCATATTTATATTACTATATAAATGCATCATTACTACTTGTGTATAAATTATTCCAATCATTGAGGTTCATTTAAGTGGTATTCACAAATACGAGCGCGCACAGTGACACATAAAATGAGTTATCAATCAGCAATCTCTCTTTTAGGTTAGTAGTTCTTTTTAGTTTAGGTATTAAGTCTAGATAAATGATTACATAACTTAAAAATACAGTGTCGGGAAGTAGAAGCAGCTTATATAACTAGCCACAGAATAGAATAGAATCATTTTATTCAATATAGATTACAATACATAATACTTAAAGTCATTTTACTTTTACTGGTTCATAAAAAAACCTCTGTCCTGGGAAGAATCAGCAAGAAACCCAGCGAGACTTTTAAAAAAAAAGCACATTTTACAATATAATTTTTATAATTGTTTTGAAAACATTTAGAAACAGCATGGTAGCGATCACCTCATTCCCAGGGGTTATTATCAGTCATTTACTCTCTAATAGTATATAACCCTTACTAGACAATTTTGCTTGAAATAATTTAAACCTTTTTAGAAAAGGTCTGCATATTATAGTAATTGTTGATGCCGCTCTGGAAATGGCAGGAGTTACAGTTACAGGCATAAGGGGTGTTTGTTGGATGTTACCGATGTCTTCAATATTCATGAATTGTAATTCCATATCCCTGTTATCATTTGTCTTCATACAGTTGTAGAAGCTCTCGGCCGACAAGATTGCAGACTCATTCTAAATGATCCACCTGAAAAGTGTTTTTTTTTCATCAACTAACCGAACAGACTATAGTTTTACAGTGTCTTCCACCTAAATAATGATATTTATTAATATTTTATTTATTTCAATCTTTATTACTAATAAACAGTCTTAATGTCTCTTAAATTATATATAAATACCATGTACTCGTTTCCCTTCATAATACTTTTGTAGTAAACCAGATTCCACTAAGGTAAAAAGAAATAAAAATACATCAAATCAGAAAGGTAAACAAGTGAAGTAGTTATTTTAGAATTATAACATTATTTGACTAAGTACAAGTTCTAGACGTTTTACATTTACACTAATTTCATTTAAGGTAAAAATATTACTTGTGTATTAAGTACAAAGGCAGACAAATATGAGGTAAGGTAAGGAAGAAGTAGCAACTAAAGAAAAAAACTGTGGTTATCGAATATCTCCTATAAGGCAATCTGTGGGGGGTCTATGTTCAGCAGTAGACTTTTGATAGGCTGTAAAGTTAAAGATAACCTGGTGGTGAATAGCCAAATTGTTTGTAGTGCGAGGTGTAGATACTACAAACATCAATCTGTGTGCCAAGCGATTATGCCAACTCCTCCGGGCAAGCCTATTTCAGGCAGGGATCACTTACAGGCTGTTAAAGTAAAGTAAGTACCTGGTGTGATGGTATCCACTGCAAAATAATATCTCTTTGCTGAGTTCTTAAAATGAGCTCTTAAAATTGAAGATCCACATGGAATACAAATCTTCTAATGGAATGAGCAGTTTCAATACTTTCTTGTATTGTTTAGGCAGTTACAACAAACTGCATCAAGTAGTTGTAACTGAAAGAATTGGGAATGAAATAAAAATAAAGAAGTAAAAAATATTAAATTAAAAAGAATGTACATTACCTACAATCAACAAAATAACATAAAAATAATGTAAACAAAATTCTTGCTTCCTGATGGAGTTTAAATATAATAAACATAAATAGTAGATGTATTTAATTAAATATTAACACTATATGTATTCCCTAATAACATCCATTTATTTTATGTTATGTATATCATAATATTAAATTCAGAAGGAATGTGTACATTCTTCTGAATTTAAGCAGCGTCTTCCTATTAACAACTACCAATAAAAACTGTGGTTGCTGACTCGTCTAAGCATGGCAACTATAGCAAGTATCCTCCTTGAGGAAATCTGAGGGAAGGTCTATGTTCAGCAATGGGCTTTTGATAGGATGTAACGGTTGTGATATAGTTACCTGACAGACACTTTTAACATAGATTTGTGTACATTTTGTGTGATTTTATTTTCTCTATTAATTAAATTAGATTTTACCAATAACATAACACTTCAATACTTTGACACTTTTAACATACTAATAAGAATTGTGTTTGTCATATGTTTTAGGTAATTCAACATAAATTATAGATTTTCCAAAATTTAGGAGCAAAAGTAAACTTGTATTATACACTCATATACTTTTAATTAAACTCGTCAGTTTTCATTTTCGAATGTCATTGGCGAATTAAATACATAATGTGGAATATTTGGCTAACTGTATAATATAATCCAACACTTGTTGCATTGATTAGACATTGACATATTAATTTGTTAGTAATATGAAGGGATATTTATTAGTATTTTTACAAACTTAATAATTAAGTACTAAAACATGTATAGATCGTTAAGTGTCTGTGGGTGTGGGTCGTTTATTATTATTTCTAAAAATCGTACCATATCTCAATATTCAGTAAAAATAAAATAAAACGTAATACATTATAAACGAAACTTAGTAGTTTTCGTTTCCGTAATATAATATTTTTGGACTAGAACTTCGAGTGACAAAAATAGATATATATTTCACATAAAAGTTTGAAACTTTAAATCAATTGTAGGTTTTGTACAGTTGAATTCGTCATTCCATAAGATAAGATACTCACCTCTTGAGTAATCCACAAATATAAAAGTTGGCACATCTGCTCCTGTCTCGGCTCGTTATTGTCTTCGCACAGTGCGTTGAAATCCACAAATATTATTTATTGTTTTCAGTGTGGATATGTATCGTGTGGATCATATGCTGATCTTCCAGATAAGTAAGTAGTACAAAAACAGCAGCCTGACGAATGTCAATGCCGTAAAAAATACCCGGCCGCCCACAGACATAGATATGATGCTTATATTATGATAATATGGCCGTCGGTTTTACCTTTGAAGTCAATGACAAAAGCGTTTCGTTCCGGTGTCTTTGAACCATGTTATATGATATAAGCTAACACTTTTAGAAATAGGATAAAAATCTCAGTGGTATCCTTTTTAGTAATAAATATATAATATACAAATAAGTACAAATATAATATGTATATAATAAGTTATCTTGGTAAAAATACATTTTCTTTTAATAGAAACTGCAAAAATGATTCATTACACGCATTTTCCCCATGTTACATTAACAGAACACGGAATATCAAAACCACTCATTTTTTAGATTTCTTGATTCCGTTTAGATATTCATAAAATGTATAGGCCATTTATTATAATAAATTTGTAACTTTTTTTTGTATGTAATACCATTAAGGGTCGTTAAAATTTCTAATGGGCCCAAAAACGACTGACTCCTTTTATTGTTGCTTATCACATGAATTTGAGTAAACAATTTTTATAGGCGCGTGTTATGTCATAGATATAATTTACTTTATATTATAAGTCCTGTATACTTTATATTGTTTATTTACTAAATTGCTTTCTTAGAAGCAAAACTAATGTTATGTCATAGGATACTATTTACCGGTAGCGAAGCTTCCATAGAAGCCAAGAAGCCGGGCTTGCCCTATCAAACTGCTCAATCAATAATATCAACTAATAAAATAACTCGTAAACTGTTTCAAACTATTTCAAATTTCCGCGCGCTTCTCTGTCGCGTTACTGACCTGTTCTACAGGTCATAGATTACTATATATACAGGCCTTATAACGTCAACGCGGCAAAACTGCGCGATTAGGTTGTCATAAATATTTGTCGTCTCTCGCACGCCTGGGCTTTACCGGGCTTTCGAAGACGATCGCTCACTAACCTGTGGTAAAATGTTCTATAATGAAATATAACTACGATTGTTTATATAGCAATTTGTGCGTAGCGGAAAGCCCGGCTTTTAGTGTGAAGTTAGTCATTAGTCAAGCGCGGGCGATACCTTTGCAAGTTCACTTCACATTTCAATGTTCACTCTGTGTGTTTACATGAGCGAATAATTATTGCGAGTTGAAGATTTATGCTTTTTTATAGATTTTTAGTGAAAATGGAGAATAATAGTGTTCCTTGTGATAAATTGAAGTGTGTTAAAGTGCTAATCGGCGAGGAAATGGTAAAATCGGAAAAGAGAAAAGGTAAATTTTTATAAAACTGCTAAAAATAACAAATCCATATCTTGGGCTTGCCCTAGTTTGGAGCCCTAGCTTCGCCACTTCTATTTACTTTATGTTATAAGACCTGTATACTTTATATTGTTTATTTACTTAAAAGCTAAATTACTTTCTTAGAAGCCAAACTAATGTTATGTCATGGGATATTATTTACTTTATGTTATAAGACCCGTATACTTTATAAATCATATTGTTTACTTTCTTAGAAGCCACACTAATTCGATTGTAATATTATATTCTAATGTTTATTGTTTACCATAAGTTAACCATAACACCAAGAACAATGTTGTTACCTTATGTTTACCCCCACCTCCTAGCTTCCTACACTATTTAAACCAAATCTTTCGATCCCTCAACATAATTCCATTCCCAAGTTCTCTGTATCAACTACTATATTTTAAGTTACTTTAAAAGTATTAAATAAATTTATTTTTAAAGAGTTTTTGTCTCTGCCACATAACACGCGTCGCCAACAATGCTACTATTAACACTTATACTCTGTGAGAGCGAGGTCCTTTCAGTTGCGCCGACCCATCCGTGCTGCAGACATAACACAACTTCAGCGTGTCCACGATGTCTTCGTCATTCAAGTTTGTTCCAATGAGGGCATCCACGACTTTTTCTGCCACCAGGGCGGCGATACTTAAAAATGATTTCATAGCGGGATGTTAATTTCTTCGAAACATGAAAAGGTTAGTGTTTCTTTCTGTACTGTTAGTAATATTTTATATTAATTAGATTAAAAATAAATAAACCAAACCACAGATATATATAAAAGTAGAAATATTAAAAAAAGAGTTAAAAATGTGCAAAAAATTAAAGAGCACACCACCGAGGCTTTGTTTTGTGTATTAATATAATACTCTAGAAACAGATAAACTTTTATTTAAAACTGACTTCTCAATTAAATTACATTGTGTAACAAAAAACTTCTCAGTGTAAACACATCTGGTGAGCGGAAGATTATTAGCCCATAGATTGAATCATAAGGAGGAGGCCTAATTTCATTAGTAGACTTTTATAGACAGCAATGAATGAATTTAAATAGAAGGTAGTTCTTTTTCCACATTAGAGGATAACTTTGTAAAGACTTTAGACAATGTTCGGCCATTTCACTATAAATAATTGAATACTTTTGAAATGAACTATGTATATGATATGAAACAACTTGAATCTGTTATAAACATGCATGATAATAACCCTGGGAGTTACTACCATGGCATTTCTAATATCATTTGTAGAATTTATTATAAAAATATTACGTAATAGTAAGCTTTTCGAGTGAAAACTTCTTTAGGCATGTTGGGTACTTTTGAAATAGGAAAGTGCACTGAACTCATATTTTTTGTTTTATGATCTATAAAACAAAATTATATAGGTACTAACAAATATGAAGAACATATGGAAATATAACTAATTCTGTTTGACCCTAAACAGGGAATAAGTTATAAAGAATAATTATCACTTGATTTAAGTGCATATTATACAATCTTGCAAGCACTCTTTATTTTCTTCGTAGTATATAGTTACATACTCGTAGTTATGGAGTGGCGACCTGGTAAGACATGCAGGAAGTCGATGGAATCGAATGCTTTGTGGCATTCCTTGGGGGAGGCCTATGTTCAGTAGTGGACTTGTGAAGGGCTGTAATGATGATGATGATGATATAGTTACAATTTCAATAATTACTCGTTATCTTGTTTTTATTAACTCTGGGGAATGTAGGTTATATATATTGAACAACTTTTGTTAAACATATTGTATATATAATAATATTTCGATATTAGTAAGTTACGTTTTACGTAAAGTAAGCGCGAAAACTTTTAAAGTAGTATTGGGGATCGAATGGTGTAAGGCAACTAAAGAGATAAAACTAAAGTAAATAACTTCCCTACTTCGATAACTGCAAATTTCTACTTAGCTACTTTCTTCGGAAACGCAGCAACTAACAAAAAAATCTTTAATGGTCTAGTAGTCTCTAGAAGTATTGTTAAACGTTAAAATAAAAGAGTTACTATGTTTTTTCTTAGAGTTCTGTACAAAATAATAAAAAATTTGGTGAGAACAATGATTACAATCATTGTTTTTGGGATTTATGCTTATCGTTTATTAATGATTTTCCGCCCACGATATCAGAGATCTCAAGCGTCACTCATCATTTGGATCAAATGCTATAGAAGCTTAGAAGATTGAAGAAGTTTGGATTGAAAAATTGCTTTCACACAATTTTTCAATCCAAACTTGCCTTTTTTATTAACGAGCTGCGCCCGACATGCTTTGCAATGCCTCTATTTTGTTACAAACATTTACGGGCGCACGCACAATATCTCACCAAAGTTTCACCGTAAATTAATTAATGGTATTTTCTACACAAACAAACAAAATATTCGTTATTTGTATGACCTTCTTAATGGTCAAATGAATAAAGCAACACCAAACATAAATTTAAACCGGATATTGAATTGAAAATACATAAATCACGTTACCGTATTGATTGAACCGTGAAACAGACAGCAATCAGTCCCCTTTCGCCATTGAATGAACGGACATACTGTATGTGACGTTTTCAAAGCGCACTGTCCGTTTACCTTTCATGTACAGGTAATTGAAGCCCTAGATCAATAAGCTAGTTGTGTAAAGGCTTGTGTGTTATATACAGCGCAGCCTACTAGTCGGCGAGTCTTAATCATCATAATTCATAATTGATTTATTGCATGTCACGAAGCATCGTCGTCATCATCATTACAGCCCTTCAAAAGTCCACTGCTAAATTTATCTCGTTAATACCACGAAACACGGTCCTAAGTCACCTGCATCCATCGACTTACTTCCTATGACGTCACTCCGGTTAGTGTGCCGCCACACTTT
>JAGSMP010002926.1:0-16161 GCA_029286625.1 Parnassius orleans | reverse complement strand
CATTGAATGAACGGACATACTGTATGTGACGATTTCAAAGCGCACTGTCCGTTTACCTTTCATGTACAGGTAATTGAAGCCCTAGATCAATAAGCTAGTTGTGTAAAGGCTTGTGTGTTATATACAGCGCAGCCTACTAGTCAGCGAGTCTTAATCATCATAATTCATAATTGATTTATTGCATGTCACGAAGCATCGTCCTCATCATCATTACAGCCCTTCAAAAGTCCACTGCTAAATTTATCTCGTTAATACCACGAAACACGGTCCTAAGTCACCTGCATCCATCGACTTACTTCCTATGACGTCACTCCGGTTAGTGTGCCGCCACACTTTGCTTTTCGGTAAGAATATTTTTACTTCTAAAACGTTCTCCTTGAACAGTCGGAAGGCTTTCAATGAATGGGCGACAGTAGGAATCCATAAGAGAGACAAAGGTTATATGAACTTTACCATGAAAGTTCATATAACCCTAGCGTCGAATTTAGGAAATATGTTAAAAAATATTCAAAAATATTTAAAGGAGTGTGCTCCAAAGCCAAGTCTTTGCATTTGAGCAACAAAATTAAGACGGCTTCTAATAAAATTAAAATGACGTGGAGTATAATTAATAGTGAAACTGGTAAGGTCAACTCTCGCAATTCAAACTACCGGTTGAGTTTTAACAACAAATTAACGGAATCAGATCAGGATGTTGCAATGGTTTTTATGAAGTATTTTACGGATATTCCGATCTTAACCACTATGTCACTGAATTCTTCTCCTGCCGTCGCCGAATCATTGCTTAAACAAAATGTAAATGCGTGTACAAAGAATTTTACATTTCATAAAATATCATCAAAAGATATTGTAAAATATTTTAAAACTATTGATGTTAAGAAAACTGCGGATCTGTGGGGCATTTTCGTTAAAGTTATTGCGTCTATAATCGATATAATCGCGCCTCAACTAGCTATTATTTTTAATACTAGTATCGAATATGGTGTGTTTCCTGATTTGATGAAGCATAGTAAAGTAATACCTTTATTTAAATCTGGTAGTACATTAGACCCCGCCAATTTTAGACCCATTTCTGTACTGCCAACACTAAGTAAAATTTAAAAAAAATTATTCTTGATCAAATGTTAAATTTTTTAATGTTAATAATTTACTTCATAAAATCAATTCGGTTTCACAAGGGTCGCTCGACAACTGATGCTAGTGTTGAGCTGATTAAATATATTTTCAATGCATGGGAGAATTCACAGGATGCTTTGGGTATATTCTGTGACCTATCCAAAGCCTTCGATTGTGTTCACCATGAAACGTTGATCAGGAAACTACAACACTACGGTGTAAGAAGTAATGCTCTTAAATTTATTGTTTCATATTTAAGTAACAGAACTCAAAAAGTTGTCATTAATAGTATGAGCTCTTCCGGCTCGATAGTACAAATGGGCGTGCCTCAAGGCTCAATTCTCGGCCGCTTTCTTTTTCTTGTATATATTAATGACTTACCTTACATAGTAGGGGATAACTATAATATAGTATTATTTGCTGATGACACTTCATTAATTTTCAAATTAAAACGACAATTATTAAAATATGACGAAGTAAATAATGCTATATCTAAATTAGTAAATTGGTTTAATGTTAATAACTTGCATTTAAATAGCAATAAAACGAAATGTATGAAGTTCATGACTCCAAATGTCAGACAATTAAATACTAATGTAATTTTAAAGGGGAAGAACTGAGTCTTGTCGATACCACCATTTTTCTTGGAATAACACTAGACGCGAAGCTTCAATGGAGCCCCCATATATCAAAGTTAGCAAGCAGACTTAGTTCTGCAGCATATGCTGTAAAAAAGATTAGAAATCTTACCAGTGTGGAAACAGCTAGACTTGTTTACTTTAGCTATTTCCATAGCATAATGTCGTATGGTATTTTGCTATGGGGACACGCAACTGACACTGAAATTATATTTGTTTTACAGAAGAGGGCCATAAGAGCAATCTATGATTTAAAACCTAAAGAGTCGCTCAGACAAAAATTTAAGGAAATTAATATATTAACTTTGGCCTCTCAATACATTTATGAAAATGTAATGTACGTACACAAAAATAAAAGTAGTTATACAAAAATAAGTGATGTTCATTCTGTAAATACTAGAACAAACACAAGCTAGTAGTACCAGTTACTCGACTCCACCGAGTCAGTAATTCATTCTTGGGGCGATGTATACGCTTTTACAACAAAATCCCAGAAAATATACAAAATTCGACCTGCTCAAAATTCAAAACTTTATTAAACATAGTTTGTATAAAAGGGTTATTATAATGTTAAGAAATTTATGGATGATAATAACCCTGGGAATGAGGTGTTCGCTGCCAGGCTGTTTCTAATTTGTTTTGTGTGGTTAATTGTGTAATATACATGATTGTAAGCTGTTATTTAAAAAGTCCCGCTGGGTTTCTTGCTGGTTCTTCCCAGGACAGAGGTTTTTTCGAACCAGTGGTAATTAGACAAAGAGTGACTTTCAATAAGTATTATTTATAATCTATATTGAATAAAAAGTTTCTGTTTCTGTTTCTGTTTCTGTTTGATGGTATATTGCATGTTATTCAAGAGTTATTGGAAAAAATATAGGTTTGAGTCCTTTTTGATAAATTTGTATTTTCATGACGCAGTCGTTATTTGAATTCTACTAAAATGACTCAAGTGATTAATTAAAATTAAAGGATTTTTTAAAGGAAAATCAGTAAATGAATCAAAGTAAAATTATTTATTAATTACCATGTATCGTTTAAAATTAAACACAAGTAGGAACTAATCAACCGTGACTCTTACTATTAAAAAATCCAAAATGAACTCTTTACTTTTATTACACTACATCTTATAATAGGTCTTCCTGGTCATTCGGCTCTATCTGCTCCGTCTGCTCTATAAGCATCTCAAAATCAGTAACACAATCGAAGCCATCGACATCTTCAGTAATATTCTTCTTCCCCTTTAGAGTTTTATAGAAATCTAAACAATCTTTGCGAATAAGGTCAAACATAGATTTAAAATCGTCAAGTTTTGCTTGGACAATTTCTTTTCGGTTCGGCCACAGCAACACTAAGTCCTTTTCCGATATTTCTAATCGTTTTCCTCTAAATGTTTAGCTCTTCAAACATTCCGTCAGTAGATTCCATGTAGATTATATACTTTTCATCTCTTTTCAAGAGTATTTTTTTTTGTCTTTGACCAGTTAACTTTAACTTTTGTAACGAAAGTTAAAAAAAATCAATATTGCTTTCAGCATTAAAATAATTTTTATGTTACGATCCTGCCCCCCACAGCAATCGCTCCACAACACAAGATCTTCCACTTCATGACTGAGATCGTTTTTAATGAACCGTATGAGGCACGACCCTACCTCTTGTGCTCCTCTTCCTGCTTCTCCTTCAACTCAAAAGTTACAGTAATCTACGTCGTTTGAACCGGCATGAATAGCACTGTTGTAAAGCCACAGCTGGCGCTTGTAAAAAAAACTATATTTGTGGTTATCTGGGGAAGAGGAAGCGTTTTTTCTAGTTCATACGTTAAGCACTCAAATTTTTCGTCAATTTCAGCTCTTTGTAGATCTTGGTTCATTTGAATCCTCAATTCTTCTGCTCGTTTCTGATGCTCTTCTTTTTCTGCAACTAATGTTGTCTTTTCATCGGATGAACAATTTTTTATTTTATTTATTAGTGAATCACACTTGCTGCACGTATCTTTTCTTAGTGGCTTACATCGCAAATTAAAATTTCTGTAAAATATATGTTTGAACGTATTTATTGAAACAGGGCTTTTTAATGCACCGTAAAAAGTTTTTAATTCATGAATTTTTTCGGTATTCGTGCCCGGTTTTAAATATTTACTGTCGCTATTTTGTCTCCTATAATGGGACTCGTATTCAGGCAAGTAATTTATTATATTTTTAATGAATTCGATATCCTCTTGTGGCGTCTTATTCCAGCCATCTTGACCTTTGCCTCTATTGTCTTTCAAAGCGTTACCAGATCGTTTTTGTCTTTTAAAATTTGAAAATTTTGTGTGAATTATTGCACATTATTGCACACTTCTATGTCGCATATAAAATAATTTCTTCGATGTAGTCTTGGTCTCTTTTTACCAGATTTATTATTTGTCAAGGTGTATGATCTAGATTTTGGGCTTTCTTTGCGTTATTTAAATTATAAAGCAGCTGCGCTTCATACGAGCTTAATGTAACATATTCGAACTCTTCTTTCCTCTTTTCTTCTGAAACTCGGAAATAACATTGTCTAGTGCATGTACAAATATAGTCTTTAAATTTTTTAAACGACATTAGTTTATTTTTTCCATTATAAGTAAATTGGCATATTTACGTTCCTTTTTCTGTGGCATAGTGTGCTCTGGGTGTTTTCTTTTACGTCCTTTTTTAGGACGACCTGCCTCTGGTTCACTTTTTGGTTTTTAGATCAGATAATCGTCATTAATTTGAACTTTAAATTTGGTAATTTGATCCAACGTTTCATCACCACGAAGTAGTATTTCATATCTAACATGAGAAGTGGTACTTGATGTTTTGTTTCTTATTTGGAAGTCCTGATTTACCAAATTATGCACCACATTCGCATGAGTTTATACAGTCACTGTTGAAACTCCAGCTTTAGAATCATCATCACTGTCCGCTATACAATATTTTGCCGAATTAATATTGATGTCATTATTTTTCTTTGCTCTAATTGAATGGCTACTACTACTATCTGAATCCTCGTCACTAGCAGGCACATAATCAGTGTCCGTATCACTAATATAATCTCCTGGAAATATTCCACTCAAGGTTTCAATTAGCTATAAAGTGCTTGGAGACATAGCAGGCAAATGTGATGGATTTTCTTCCCAGAAAATTCAATTCATAAAAATTCAAAGAATAAAAAAAACCTCTTAACTACATTGAATTGTCTTATATCCGGGTACTCGAGGGCTCAAAGGCGAGTACGGTGTAGCTACTGGCAAATCCACTTCTTAAAAAAAATATGTGAATTTGATAAGACATAAGCACCACCACGAAGCAAAAAATGTATTTTATTTTAGTTAGTAGGTACCTATTTATTAATTTGTTTCTAAATATGAGCTAGGGCTATTAATAATCACTGCACTATCTCACAATCTATGCATTTTTGAGGTACACTTTACAGAGAAACTATCACACTTTCAGGTTTGCACTTTGACATAATATTTTCGATTTATGTCTAGATAAGTTATCAATTATAAAAATATTATTTTATTCACATTTAAAAAATAGAAGATATAACAATTTTCATTAATTAGATTTTTATTGTATTACAAACGCCATCTGTAAAAAAATACTTCGTAGTAGTACCACGTAAGATGGCGCTGATTATGAATTATGAATGGAGCATAACTTGATGAAAAAATGTCAAGTCTAGAACAATTATCATTATTGTAATAAGCGCCCTCTGTTATCCAGTAACGTGACCAAATGAGTTAATGATTTATAACGTTGATCGGTTGGTGTTATCGATAAAAAATACTATACAGGATGCAGATTTAATCACCTACAATATATAAAGAGGTGAAACAGTAAACGATACTGTACCCATACCAATAAATAAATCGGGTGGGCCTGTGTCGGGGCACACGGCCGTTGGTTTTAACGTATGTACAACCAGTCAAGAAGATAGTCTTCTTTTTAAAATTTTAATATAATTCTACAACACCAGAAGAATTGCAGATGCGTTGCCGGCCTTTTAAAACGGAGTAAGCTCGTTTCTTGAAGGTTCCTAAGTCGTATCGGTCCATAAAAATCGCCGATGGTAAACGATTCCTAAGAAAACTCTTAATAAATCGCACGGTCGTGAACCCCCAAGCATCCAAATGATGTGGTTGGTAACGTAAGTTTTGTCGGGATGTGTGTTGGTAAAATTTGGTGGCTAGAATTAATCCGAACAATTCTTCAGAGCACTCCCCGTGGTAAATGCGATAGAAAATGCAAAGGGATGCAACATCTCTGCGCAGCGCCAGTGAATCGAGTCAATCAAATAGAACTCGGTCGTTGACATTTCGAGCCGCTCTGCTCTCTATGTGGTCAAGTGGAAGAAGCTCGCACTGGGGAGCCCCGGCCCAGAGATGAGAACAGTATTCCATGTGAGGCCGAACCTGCGCTTGTAAAGTTGCAAACGGTGTGCAGGTATGAAATACTGTCCCGCTCTACTGAGTACGCCAAGCTTTTTAGAAGCCAATTTAGCTTTTTCTTCCAAGTGACCATGCTACTGCAGGTCATTCGATATGTCGACGCCGAAGATTCCGCTACTGGCTGCGGCAACAAGGAAGTGCTCTGAAATTGAGGAGATAGGAGGACAAAGGTGTTCTTTTGGCGGTAAACGCATACTTGTGAATTTGTATAATAATTTATCGTGTAACGACTTTTAAGTTCAGTGCTTTCCTAAAATATGTTAATTTTAAAGTGTATTTTGTAAAAGAAACGAATTTGAAAACATGGAGACGCTCTCTTATTGGATTTGACGTTTCGCGATGTGCCTTCGACACCGACGGACCAATCTTATGCTATTATTAATATAGCGTCTAATGGACCTAGTGACGTCATCCAAGATGCCACCAACGTGACTGCTGTTTAAATTGATTCTAATATTTGGAAATTAAATATTTTATTTCATGACATTTCATTTCATTCATGACGTTATTCATTACTTAAAAGTTTATATGATTTTTTGGTGTGATGGAACTCATAGTAAATAGATTTATACAATAAAAAGCATGCATATTCCTATTATTATATCGTAAAGCATTACAAAGTCAGTAACCTTCAACAACTTTATCGATACTTTGATGTCGAAACGGTAACATTCCTAAAACGGGTTTTACCTAACATTTATTAGCGTCACCAACTGTGGAATAGCTGAAATGTTTTCCTAATAAATATTCAACATAGTTTTGCTATGTTTAGCTAGAGGCGTCACACACGTTCGAGCTCATAGTTTTGTATGCAAATGTTCCTATGTCCGCTCTATAGTATATCTATATATTTAAATCCCTTTGTTTTGGGCCAACTTTGTCAGATCTATAGACTGGCCAAGGTCAATAATATATTTTTGCAGAACAATTATTTTTAAATATTATTTATAAGAATTCGCGAGACTTTACAATGTTGTACTTTTAGCTAGTTATTTCATTAGTGTGCAAATTAAGCATTCAATGGTTATTGCAAAAATATTGTCAATGCTGAGTTACCTTTGCGCTCGTGTATACGCCTTGATGCGGCTACGCCTAGAGGCGTCAACGGTGAATACAACGGAGCTGTTGCCGAATCCACAACATCTAAAACAATTTATACATTTAGAAAGTTAAGTAAGTACACTCGGCTACATATCAAACTATACCATTACAGTATAAGCTGATCTCGCAATGTATAGGATATCCATACAATGAGAGGTCAGCTTATACTGGAAAGTATAACTTGATATGTATGTAGCCGTGTGTACCACACACGATCCATATCATACCTAGTAAAAAAATACATGATTTAAAAATAATTCATAATAATTATTGACAAAATAATTCATAATAATTATTGAATACACTACGGTCTCACCTTATTTCATAAATTGATTTAAACATCGAATAATGTTAATTATAGTATGTGCCATATCGATTGAGAAAACGGACAATGACCTCAGATATGAGCCGAGTGTCAAAAGGCGTAACTTACAAAATCTCAATTTAGATGTGATAACAATATTTAAATATTGATATTATTCCCACTTCTAGGTCAGCACATATGTTTTGTTTTTGTTTCTTAAATAATATTGTCTGTGGTTCCTATAAACATAGTAAAATCTTACGGTACATCGCGAAAATGTGTTATATTTTATATTTCAATTTATGGTAAGTAACGCAGCAATTCATTTAATAACAGTTTCATATTAAAAATATTTGAAGCAATATAATCACCATATTGAGCTTTTGCAAATTCATCCCTTTAAAATAAACAAAACGCGCGTTACGTCAGTTCGTTCTAAAAGAAACGTGACAATGGCAGCCAGAGATGCGTCACCTTTTTTGGGCCGGTCCGCCATTTTGTTTTCATTCGTGTTCGGATAGCGCTTGCGTGTGTACGTCTCGGTAATTCATAGCATTCATTGCATTGTTTTAGTTGAGTTTTTACTGTTAAATTTGTTATATCGTTAAGTTTTTGTTTTTGAATCTGTTATATTAGTTTTACTGTGACGGTCGTTACTAAATCGACATGAGTTCAGGAGAATTTGGTGAAGGACCCGGTCCTTCAACATCAAGTGGAAAGAGACGTCGCCGACCCATAATAAACGTAGCAGGTACGTACAAATAGGTACAAATGCGACGACGTAGCCTTTCTATTTCTTAAAGCGCTCTTTTATGTGACCATGTGGTATTTATTTTCTAAAACAATATGTATTTATGTGATGTAGTACTATGGTAGTATATTTTTGTCATTTATTTACAGGCCCATCTTCTGGAGCACCTTTAACGTCACCAGTAAAGAGAAACCTACCACTTTGTCGGTCGGGGAACAAGAGATTATCATTAATGTATACAAATATGTCAAAACACCTGGCCCGAAGACGTATCCTTCAAACGTTAATATGGTAGAAAAGGTTTCGGAGATCTCAGGAGTCAGCAAGAGCACTATATATCGCGTATTAAGCGTGTATAGAGATTCCCATAAAATACCAGAAAAGGAATAATTAATAAAAGAAAAAGTCTGTAATTGATGTTGGACGATTTTGATAAATCGGCTATAAGAGCGAAAGTGCATCAGTTCTTTCTTGCAGGAGAATTACCGACTTTAGACAAAATTTTGCTCAGTATAAATCAAGATGACCAGTTGCCAAACTTGAGCAAAACTTCCTGCGACGTGTGTTGCGCCATTTAAAATTCAAATATAAAGAGAAACAGAAAAGTGGTCTAATAGATCGCCCAGAGATAGTTCTGTGGCGTACCAGATATTTGAGAGAAATACAAATATTAAGAAACGAGGGACGTAACATTTTTACCTTGACGAAACATGGATTAACGCAGGTCATACTATGGGAAAGGTATGGAAGACACCACAATTGAATCTTCTCGTCAATCACGGTTAGAAGGCTACTCACTGGCGCGGTGTTCTCGGGTAAAGGAAAGCGATTAATAGTTGTACACGTTGGCAATGAAATGGCTTTTGGAGGGATGTGATTGGGTATTTGAATCATCATCTACTGGTGACTACCATGAGAGTATGGACGCTCTCCATTTCGAGGACTGGTTTAGAAAAGTAATAGAAAACTGCAAAGCGGCGATGTCATAGTTATGGATAACGCTAGTTACCACTCCAGACGTTTAGAAAAACCCCAACAATGTCTTGGCGGAAACAAAATATGCAGGAATGGCTAGAATCTAAACAGATCGCATACGTGCCCTCGGACACAAAGACCCACTTAATGGAAAAATAAAGGCAGTTAAAGATAACTATCGAAGTTACGTCACCGACGAGATGGCAAAGAAAAAGCATCACAGTGGTAAGGTTACCTCCTTATCACTGTGAGCTTAACCCCATTGAACTTGTGTGGGCAGATGTGAAAGGGTACGTTGCACGAAAAATACAACTTTCAAGTTAAAAGATGTTAAAATTTACTTAAAGATGGTTTAACTCAAATCACGCCAGATAAATGGAAAACTGTGTTCAGCATGTCCTTAAGGTTGAACAAAAAATGCGTGGCATGGATGATAGAATTGACCAAACTGCAGATCGCTTTATAATTAATGTTACAGATAGTTCATCAAGTGAAGATACGAGTGATGATTGCACCGAATAAAAATAAAGTTCTTATATAATATTAAAAATAAAGTTTTATCTTTTGCATAAGTACGTACTTATTCGGTGTCGTTATCACTCGAATCTTTATATGTGTTATAAATTAATGTTTTTTGTTGTTAAATGAATAAAGTACTTTATAACAATAGATGATTTTTCTTCTACAGCGATCTTTCACATAACTTTTAATAATAGTTAATAAATATATATTATATCAATCATTATAAAAATCATTATAAATAAAGAAAGTACTACATATAAAATGTGCCTATATATTGAAGGTTTGTAACCCTGGTTAAACGACCGAAAGGTCATTGTCCGTTTTTCTCAATCGATTTGGCACATACTATAGTACCGTATATAAGTATATGACGAAAAATCCACTTACCAATTTTCAATAGAACTTACTCTGGCATATGAGATAACGACAATGCCGTTGCAGGGTTCAAAAGAGCAGCCGGCGTTTTCACATCATCTGTAATAACATTAGCTTACATGCACCACAACCCAGACATAACATGGCTTGAAAAAAAAAATTGTAATAATAGACTAATAAGTATTTTCAATGTTAGTCATCCTAGATGACTTAAAGAAGCCGTTACCGAATCGATATTATTATTATCGGAAAATAGCATACATTAATTTCACATTAATATAAGTATCATAATAATTATTTTACTGTAGCAATACGACATTAAAAATGGTCTCACTCAAGGTCAATAATTAATAATAACAAGGGGATAGATAGGCACTTACCATTTACCACGGTGTCATCCCTGTTAACAGGTGCCACTGTTAACAAAGTTTCATTCTCATTCTTGTCTGTAGATACACAAATAAAACGTAATGCCTTAATAAGTTTGTACAGTTTCTAAACTTTTATGTTAAACTTAAAAGTATAAAATAAATTACACTGCAGGAGCTTTTTTTGTTCAAAGCACTCGAAATGATCCGGTCAATTCTCTTCATCGTTACAATCTTACAGCACGCTATCAAAATAAATTGTATTGTCCGTTACACCCTTTCCGCCGTACGCATAACGCAAATGATTATATATCGCTTGCTACATTTTTATTTAACTATGGTCATTACACATGATCACAGAATACAATTAATCTCTACCGAGAGCACAAGACACAACACAGCATGGGTAGCAACTTTTTAAACTAAAATTGTATAAGTACAAAAAATGTTGTCGAATGTAATCTTTGAAAATAATGTTGTTACACATTAATACGTTGCGCATACATACATGCGTGGGTTGGAACCCAGTAAAAAAAAATGCTTTCTATTTGTCTGAGGCTAGCTCGTTTTTGCTGAGTGATAGACCCAACCTCTTAGGTTCATTTGTGTATCTAACTCATTTTGACAATATTGCGGGTTGAGTTCTTTTGCTAATCTACGTCCATTTATCTCAGTATCAAGTGATAATAATCCTACCTAAGTACACTGCCTCAGAATAATATGATGATGCGTCACATTGCGTAGTTTTTGGGAGATTTTGACGGCAACTTGAGCCAGCAGACAGTTGGCGATAGTATCTTAAGGTGTCTAAGCAAACAGACACCTCATCTTGAGATTCACATCACCATCGGAGCACTTTTTTTACCGTTCCCACTAATAGACCAGACATACACAAAATTGCACCACTTTTATATATCAAAATCCACTTCAAACTATTATTCAAACACTAATACAGGAGCAATAATCCACCGCCGGTCAAGTACCCGCCAAAAATCTCTAATTTTTTTTCATTTATTTATTAAGATTTTTGGCCTTTTCTTTCTTTTTAAGCCATGTCTTCATTTCATCTAAATATTAAATATACAGCAAGCTACACAGAGTAGCAAGCTAGACTTTAAAGCCCGGTTTTCATTATGGGATATAATATAATATATATTACATCTCGAGATATAAATTAATATCGCTCACCATACTTTTAAATGGAACCGTTTACACTGAGTTATAATATATATTACATCTCAAACTATAAATATTTTTTCGATCGACTGAGCGATATTTTCATATTATATTTCGTCCCCTGTACCCCGCACACCGTTCCACACCGCCGCAGAACCGTGTACTGCGGTACAGGGGGTAATCCAATGACGAACACACACTGGTTAAAAGATATATCTCACAGTGTGAAAGCCAATCGCGGGATATAATTTATATTTCGGAATATAATATATATTATATCCCATAGTGAAAAGCCAGCCTAATAAATTAATAACGAGCGCTTTAAAACGTGCTTATATATACTCACCACAGACCTCTATATATACAAGACAAGTACGCGGTCATGCTGGGGCTACACCAACGAGAAATGCCGTTAATTATCGCGTTGATGGGCGTTGAATGTAGGTGTGGCCACGCTTAACGTGATAATTTTACAACGGCATTAACAATGCCGTTTGCCGTTGGGCGATAACTCGAGTGGCGGTACATCAAAGAGATTAACGCACGAATTAACGCGTTGAAGCGGCCACACTACGTTTGTCTCATTGTGCACAGTGAGCGCAACGGGTTCGCACGTATGGCTGTGATGGAGTGGAATAATGAAAAAGTTATTACGTTTCTTGAGATTCTGAAAACAGAGCCATGCTTAGGCAATGATAAAATATATTCATATAATAAACATTTACACTCATCAAATATAGAGTTAACGTTAATATTCCTTGAAATTCAAGGAATATTAACGTAAAGTGACCACACGTCCCGTTTTTAACGGAACTTTTAAACGAAAAAATTTTTTAAACTATGAAGTTCGTCAGACACGAACGGTGCGAGAGCGGGACGGACCAAAAAATAACCGAATGGGATAATTTAAAAGTTTTCGCAGAAACTGGTTGGGTGGAAGTATTCAAACACTTTCGCACCAACAATCTTCAACATAAATTCTTTTGCATTTTAATCGAATAAATTTTATGTCTACCTGGTACAAATGCTTCAGTAGAAAAAGTATTTTTCTGTTATGAATAAATTGTGGATGTCTGAAAAAAATCACTTACAGGTTTTAGTTCTAAAGGCGATGTTGATAACAAAGACCAATGTAAAAAAACTTGCCCAGAATTTTATTCTTATTTAAAATCATCACCAACTTTATTAAAGCAAATTTGTTCCACTGACAAATATAAATATAATTAAAAAATATGTTTACTAATTACTGTCTGAGGAACTTTGCTTTAATGAAGCTGGTAAACTGGTGATTAATTTTTATTTTTCACAATTTGTTATAATAAAAATAATTATAATTAATGTGATTATAATTATAGTGAACACTAATTGTATAAAGTTACAGTTTTTAAATAAATAACATAATATTTATTTATTGTTAACCTGCTAACTGGGGAGTATAAATAAACCCATGTCCCGTTTTGAGTTAAAAAATAAATGGTCAGTTTACATTAATGCCAACTTTAACGCCGTTCAACGGCATTGAAATTGAAATGACGTTGACCGTCCAAGTGTGGCCACTCACTTTATCGCGTTAAAATTAAGGCAATAATTGTTGCGTTTATGGGCATTGACGTTTCTCGTTAGGTGTAGCCCCAGCATCAGTGATACTCACAAACTAACAAGAAGTGTGTACACTCTACGGTTTCGGATGTACGTAAAGTACTCTGTGATTATAGAATATAATTTATTTAAGTCGGAGTTTTGGCGGGAACTTGATCGGCGGCGGTTTGCTGCTCCTGTATTATTGTTTGAATAATGGTTTGAAGTGGATTTTGATATGTAAAAGTGGTGCAATTTTGTGTATTAAGTGTCTGCGCATGTGAACTATTAGTGGAAACGGTGAAACAAGTGCTCTGATGGTGATGTGATTCTCAAGATAAGGTGTCTACCTGCTTAGGCGCCTTGAGATACCATCGCCAACTGTCAGCTGTCTGCTGACTCAAGTTGCCGTCAAAATCTCCCAAGGGCTGCACAATGTGACGCATCAACATATTGTGAAGCATTGTAGGATAGAAGCTATGAAGGATAAATAAACATTTGGGAAATTATAATAAACCGAATAAAAATACCTAAGACTTGGCCTAAAGGTCTAGATACCAGGCCATAAGCTCCAAAAAAAAAATTATTTAAGTCGGAGTTTTGGCTACTGCACACCATAGATTACTAATATGCATTTATCTATGGTGTTTACTGTTTATTATTATAAAAAACTCAATTTTTAATCATTAAAGTAGGTATATTGTTATTGTGTTTGTTTGTTCTCTGCTAGCTTGTTTAAATTTTAATACTTATATACATAATTTATTAGCTGTGTTGTGTTGTGATAGTAACTGCAGTTTGCCGACCGTCTTTTACTTTTATCAAGTTGTAGAATCCGAGATTTGAAGACCAGAAACCAGAATGATTCAACCGGACTTCTCGTCAGCTATTAGTTTCCTTGATCATTTAAATTCTGATGAACTCAAAGAAATACTCAATGATGACACAAAATTTGATGCAGTTCTCAAAGACGTTAAACAGGTGAGATAGAAAATCAGCCAAATATCAGAATTAAGATGTGTTGTAATTTTCATGATTTTGAGACAAAGAAAACTTAATAATTAAGAATGTTAACATACTCAATTTTAAGCTTTCATTCACGTTCCCTATTGTTCACAAACCCATTTATTATAATTACTTATATGATACATAGAGCGTGAAATAAAAAAAAATCTCATAAGGTTTTCATAAATGCAGTACATAAAATGTTGGTAAATGATAATGTTATGTCAATATAATGGAAAAATATTACTATTATGCTGTTACTCCTTACTTTGGTAGAAGTTAAGCCTTTTAGATGTCTATGCCCAATATTAAGTTTTTATTTAATATATTTAAAATGATTCTTTTGAAATTGTGGTCCTTGAGTAATTTAAACTTGTAGTAATTTTAGGTTATAATTGTCATAAATATTTTATGTATGTTTCATTCATTCAATTATACAGCTTATCAATTTAAAAGTCTACTGCTGAATGTTGGCCTCAAAGAGGTAAAACTATAGACATGGGGGGGAGGGGGGTAGATGGAAAAGTATAATTTGTGAGTAATGCTTTTTTTTGTAAAATCATATCCTCACTTTTTTTACACAGGAATATTGACCCAAAGTTACTTTAGCAACAGCTTCGGCGATGCAGGAAGTGCAGCGCCTACGCCCTTGTGTAGCAAATAGGATATGGATTGTCTGGTTCCGAGTGATTAACTTTTTTATGGGTGTACCCATGTTAAAAAAGAAACCAAATTGACATATTTGCCTTTAGTTATATGCAATTTTTAGTGAGAATTATTTTTATCCTTCAGAGAATTATTTTTATCCTTAATTCAAAACGCATTTTTGAAAACCAAAACCAGTGTATAAGGTTCAAGCTTAACCCTGACAAGCCTCTGTAACTGAAAACATAATGAAAATCAAGTACCGGACGTCTATAGCCAACCCCTCAAAGATGCTGCTGTCCATCTTCTGTTCACTTCCCTCTGTAGCCTCCTACAACACCCATGGGATGTTATGGGATAGTGGATTCTCTTAAGCAACACTACATATATTTTATGAAACTTAAGTTTAGAATATTTAGTTCTAAATGAATTTAAAATTAGTATACAATCCTGCAAACAATTGAATGATAAGAAACCTTCCCATGTAAGTAAATAAATCACCTGGCTGTCAAAATATTTTCATTGTATATATCAAACATGTGTCTTAAATTTCAGCCTTGTTATAGTATGTTGTGAAATGCTACTACTCTTCCTGACAGCTTTATGCTCACCTGGGAATTATTTATAACCAATGGAGTTGCCTTGGAATTATTTTTCTATAAATGAAATGTATACAACAACATAGACTTGTAAAATCATATGACATTTTTATTAATTTTGAGGGTAATGTTGCCACTGTGCCAAGCCTAAGGTCTAATTTTCTTTTTGAACTTATTTTTAATCAACAATATATAAAACTGCAAATTTTTATCTAATAAGTTAGTAAATGTGGTGGCCAGCTTTTAGACCAGTATCATTATGGATCTCTGGGTGTAATCACAATTAATGCAAAAACTGGAAAGATTTCTATAAAATATATTATGTAGGTTGTTAATGACCCTTGGTAATATTTTATGGGCTGCCTTTTGACTGACAAGGGCATTGAAAAACAGGAGTTAAGTTTTTATTTACCATTAATAGTATTTTGAAATTTGTTTACTGATGTGACATTGGTAACTGTGTTTTAAAAACTGTAGCAAATGTAATATAAAATGAAAGATATTTAAACAATATTATATTTTAATTTCTTATTTCAGGTAAAAGATTGG
>JAGSMP010002925.1:0-15080 GCA_029286625.1 Parnassius orleans | reverse complement strand
TGTGACATTGGTAACTGTGTTTTAAAAACTGTAGCAAATGTAATATAAAATGAAAGATATTTAAACAATATTATATTTTAATTTCTTATTTCAGGTAAAAGATTGGGAGACAGAAAAGAATTAGTAAATATTTTAAAGTTTTCATATAATAAAATATAGTAACAATAAATTCACATATAAAATCTCAATCACGGGGAACTGTATTTTTGTATATGCGGCAACACCTAATGGCGTCATTCATATTTTGTGACTTATTTATGGCTCGTGTTATTTTATGTTGAAATTTGAAAGTATGATACTTACTGATGGTATGTGATCCCAGTGTCTTTCATATTTCTAGTAGTATTATTTTTAAACAGTTTCACTACGCAAACTGGTATTTTATCAGATTATGATCACAATTAATAAACATTCAGTACGTCCACCTCACACAATGCCTGCAACGTGAGTGCGCAACTTGCTCCGTACGTCGACTTCGGCGTAGTATTTGTTGTCGCATTTTACAAGAACGCCGGCGGTATCTAGTTATATCGCCTCAATCCGTCCCTGGCTCAATATTCCAAACAGCCACATCAGCATATGCGTGAGAACTCGAGTGATAACAAGTAATGTAAGACGAACCTATCCGGTGACGATATGATAATTGTACTAGACTTATTCTAACATTAATATTAATTCATTCTGTAACTAACCACTTTCGAAAGAACATTAAATCATTTTATGCTTTAAATTGTGTTTTAAAAAGACTGTCGAGGTTCGTCGAACTAAGGGCGCAAGCCGGTAGGATATCCGTATATATTCTGCTGTCGCTAACGCCTTTCGGACCCCAAAATCGGTTTAAGCGTCAGTATAGCAGTCAGGTTCGGATATCCGAACCAAACAATAACTCCGCGACGCGCGCGCTATCGTTTCCAAATCAATCGATTACGCGCATTGGACCATCGGCAGTATCGAAGTGGTCAGAATCAACTGACATGGGATTGAACATACTGTGAGTAAACCTTTTCACTTCCTGTTTACATTTATCCCATTCTTTTCCGCATTTTCCGAACTAAAATCGTCGGGCCATATTATTTTAATTATTTGATTTTGTTAGCACAAAATAGGCTGATAATATACTTGTTAATAGTTTAAGTTAGATTAAATAAGATAGTTTAAATAAAAATGGCAGTAACTGTTATTCCAGCACACATTTTAGACTTAATTCCTAGATACGATGGAGATGAAAAATTGCTCAATTTATTCATTTCAAAATGTGAATACGTTTTATTAAATTCAGGAGGCGACAATACTCCGATTCAAAATTTATATAGATTCCATGCTATAAGTAGTAAGCTTAGTGGTAGAGCTGCGACTCTACTTAGTGATAACCCTAGTTTAAGTAATACGTGGAAGATTGAAAGAAATTTTGACCCAGCATTTTTGGCGACCCCGTTCAGAGGAATGTATTGCTATCGAGCTAGAATCTCTAAAAATCAAACAAAGGAGGTCATTTATTCAGTTTTGTACTAGAATACAAAATGTAAAAAGTTCTTTATTTGCTAAAGTCCAAAGACATTGTGATGAAGGAATGAAGGCAGCCAAAATGATTATTTATAATAATACCGCCTTGAACGTATTTTTGTACAATTACCTGAAGACCTTATTAGAATTGTCCGACTCAAAGGCTGTTCTACTTTGGAGATCGCTTTAAGTATAGTCACAGAAGAAATTAACTTCTTAGCTCAGTATAACGCCAAAAACAATAAAGCCAAACCAGTTCAACAATTAGCTCTGCAAAGTTTCAGAGACCAACTGCATTTATAAATTCAAATTTGACACCAAACAGTAATAATAATAGTAGTAATTTCAAGTTTGGTGTACCCATAACCAGATAGGATATAGGCCTAATGCACACGAATAAATTCACGGCCCCTCAGCAAGGCTACCATTTTGCATCACCACAAAATTCAATGCCACGTAATTTCAATAATCAATTTACCCAACAACCACGAGCACCATTCCAAGTTGGTGGATTTAAATTGGCATTCCCCAACATCAAGTCAAAAATACGGTGTGCAGAATCAACAACAGCCTAACCAATTTAAATATGGCTTTCAACAACAGCCTAATCAATTTAAATACGGCTTTCAACAACAGCCTAATCAATTTAAATACGGCGTACAACAGCAACCGCAAAAGAACGTTTACGACACTGACGTATCTATGCGTACCGCACCAATTAGGTAAAACATGACGACGAATGATTTGTTCTTTAGTGAGGAACCTTCAACGTCATGTCAAGATTTCTCTCACGTTAATACTGACGGTTACTACTACGACCACTATGATGGTTTTGTAGAAGACCCTTCGTTTGAAGGTCAATATCTAAAAAATTCTAATGCAATTAATAATGAAGATAATGCAGTACCTGAAAATTTTCCGATAGTAGCCCTCGAAAGCCCTCCGAAATGATCCATCTTAATTATTGCGATAGCATTTTAAAATTACCTCATATACTAATTCCCGAAATAAATTGAAATTTTAATAGACACCGGAAGCAGTAGATCCTTTATTTCCTGCCAAGGCTGATCAATATTTTGGTGAATTTAAATACAATGAACCTTTCACAGTTGAAGTACTCAGCAAAGCAGGCACGATGAAATAATTTTTATACCGCTTTTAAAAACATTCAAAAGTACACTTCCACATAAATTTTACATATACGATGGACGGTAGATACGACGGCCTTATTGTCAGACTTATTAAAAAATTAGCAGCTAATATCGACATGAACCACCAAATTTACGAACACCTAATACTGAAATTCCAATAATTTATAATCCACCTTATGAAATTAATTTAGAACCAAGATCAGAAACACGAGTAAAAATACTACCAACTTACAAAACGGAGACGCGATCATTAATTTTACCCAATTTAGTGAGGAGTTCGTATGCCATGTGCTCTTATCAAGTGTGATAACTTTGTTGAAACCATTATTCAAAACGTGTCCAATGAAAAGGCTAATATTAAATTTATAGAACCGTTTAATGTAACTGTATTTGAAAATAATGCGTGTGTCAAATGAGATAAATTCGATTGCGAGATAGATGAGATTTTGAAAGAAAATTTAATTAAACTACGATTAGATCATACAAATGAAGAAGAACGGAAAGCTATAACTAAATTATGCTATGAATACCGCGACATATTTTATAGTGAGAAAATTCCGCTTTTTCATAAAATCAAAACATAATATTAGAACAGTTAACGAAGATCCTATATATATCAGACCGTATCGCCATCCACCTTCCCAAAATGAGGAAGTACAAAGACAAGTAGACAAACTTCTTCAAGATAACGTAATCCAAAATTTCACTACCTTGGAGCGCACGGTTCACTTAGTTCCCAAAAACTAGATGCATCCGGGCAGCCTAAATTTAGAATGGTTATAGATTATCGGCGATTAAATGAGAATACAATAGACGATAAATACCCGTTACCTAATATAACTGACCTTTTTGATAAGTTAGGCAAGTCTATATATTTTAGTACCCTTGACTTGGCAAGTGGCTACCACCAACTAGAAGTTAATGAAGCTGATAGGCCAAAGACAGCTTTCACAACTCAATCCGGTCACTATGAATTCAAACGCATGCCGTTTGGATTAAAGACAGCTCCTGCAACTTTCCAGCGAGCAATGGATAATATCTTAAGAGGCCTCCAAGGTTCTTGCTTAGTGTACCTCGATGACATAATTGTGTATTCGGCAAGTCTTCAGGAACATATTGAAAATTAAGGAATATTTTTGATCGTCTCAGAAAACCAATTTAAAAGTCACGTTAGACAAGTGTGAATTTGAGAAAAGAAGTTCTATATCTAGGTCACACTATTACAAAAGAGGGTTTGAAACCAAATGACGAAAAATTAAGGTAACTAAAATATCCATTACCGCGTACAGCCACGGAAATAAAAAGTTTTCGGATTAGTAGGTATTACAGAAAATTTATTAAAGACTTCGCTAAACTGACACAACCGCTAACCTCTTGCCTGAAAAAGAAAACAAAATTGAAATTACGAAAGAATATATAGACGCATTCGAAAGATGTAAAGAGCTTTTAACAAACGCCCCACTTTTACAATATCCTGACTTTCTCGACCGTTCGTTCTCACCACAGATGCGTCGAACTTTGCTATCGTGCAGTTCTGTCGCAGGACCTATCGGTAGTGATAAGCCTATAGCCTTGCAAGTCGTACGTTGAACGATGCTGAAACGAAATACAGCACAATAGAAAAGAACTTTTGGCAATCGTTTGGGCAGTCAAACATTTCCGCTCTTACTTATATGGAAAAAATTTACAATTTACACCGATCATCGCCCTTTAGCCTGGTTAAATTCCATTAATGAACCGAATAGCAAACTAACTAGATGGAAGTTACGCCTATCGGAATTTGATTATGAAATAGTGTAAAAACGGAAACAAAATTGTAACGCTGATGCTTTATCTAGAATTAAGATTAACGCCTTAACTGATAACGATGATGTTTCGATGCAAGTGAATATAGACAAAACGAAAAAACTTCAACGCCAGTTGAGCAATAGTCTCTAAAAAAGTAAAGCTAGGTAATTCGAATCAGGCGGAGGACGTAGTAACAGTATCATCCGATTCGGAAACGTTGAGTATTCCCTCTTCGCATGGTAGACAATCTCCATATCCAATACCATCTCCAAATAGTAGCACTGCCACAGCTTCTGAAGGACATAGTAGTAACAATACAGTACATTCGGCTAAAGACATAGATACAGCAGGAATCCTAATTCTTCAGGAAGCGATTGATGCGAAACCAAATCAAATACTCGTTCATACCTGGAACAGAAATGAATGTTCAGAAAAACTTGTCTAGGATAAACAAAACATATTGGAAGTTCACTTACCATTAAACAATTTGGATTTAATAAAAATTCCTGAAAGAGATATATTAGGCCTAAAATTAAATATTTTATTTCGAAGATGTCATACACCGCAAGCAGTTTTTGAAGTCACAACGCAATTATTCAAAAGGATAGTGTTAATTTTATGAATGTACAAAGAGGATAGTCTAAGAAGATGAAAATGAGCAACGCGAAATAGTTCTAAATATCATTTAGGTAAAATTGCCATAGAGGCATTAGGGAAACATTAGTACATTTGAGGCGAACGTTTTATTGGAACAATATGGAACAAACAGTAGCGAGCATCATAAACTCATGTGGAGGTTTGCAAGAAAATGAAGTATGACCGTAAACCCTAAAACCTCAACTTCAATTAACTCAAACCCAGTCTAAACCATTCCAAGAAATTTTCATTGATACTTTTCGATAGAAGTAGTATTTTCTAACCTTGATAGACGCGTTTAGCAAATTGGGTCAAGCAATTGAAATTAATGGTAGGTCTACCCCAAGTAATAAGAGCTTTAATAAAGTATTTTCATTTTACGGAATTCCATCCAAAATTAGTTCAGATCCCGGTATGGAATTTAATAATGTACTTAAAGGAAATGTTAACATTATACAAAATCAATTTACACATTGGTACTGCACAACCCCAACTCTATGGGACTTATCGAAAGGTTCCATTCAACTATTACTGAAATTTACTGAATCGCTAAATACGAACATAAAATTACAGACGCGGCGTCAGTGATGACATATGCTGTTATGTCATACAATCATTCAATTCATTCTTCGACAGATCTCACGCTTTTGAAGTAGTATTCGGACACACCGAACCAATAGTACATTTGCTACATTTCGATACAATTCACACAGCAGTTAGTAAAGGATCACGCTAAAGGACCAAATATTTATATGAATATCTTACGGATAAAATAATTGACAAAAGTTGACGGTGAGAGAAAACACGCAGGGAATCGCAGTTCGATTTGGACGTAGGTGATACTGTGTTCATAAAAAGTGTTAATACTAGACGGGGCAAAGATAAACCACGTTACCAAAAGGCTCATGCCATCGGTGCTATAAAAGAAATGTAGTTCCTGTTGAAACCAATAAACGTATTACTAATGTTCCTATTAAAGACATAAAACGTCCTTCGCAGATTATTTCTACTGGTGATCCGAACGATGGCAATCCAGGCCTCTTCATCAGCTTTGCATTGACAAGAATCCGGGATTGTTACCTGTTGACGAAGGTCAAGCATTCAGTTAATTATGATAATTGGATAGTTATTAAGATATTAGATTTAAATTTAATTTACGATGAATTAGAATCAAGTATGCATAAATATGGGTTACTTAAAAAGCATGTTCAAAGTTGTTTCGATACTAAATCATTTGATTCAGATTTTACTACCGTACAATATCAAACCGATTATACTATGAATATTACCATCGACAAATTTAAATAATTAATTCCTTCAATACGAACCAAAAGAGGTCTCCTTGATCCGGTAGGCTCTTTGATAAAAGCCATCACAGGTAACTTAGATAATAATGACGCTCTTAGATATGAGAAATTAATAAATAAGCTACATACGGAACAAAACGCGATTAAAAATAAAATGACAATAGTTTCCAAATGGTGTGGCTCCTTTACAGCCATTGCAAATTCTACTAAAAGCAATTTTATACGAGTAGAAGATAATATTCAAAACATTATTCAAGCTTTAAACAACTCCGATTTTCGACAAACGATTACCAAACTTATTCACCTTTATAATATCTTCCTGATAATTTTCATAATTTATATTTCCATTTGAATGAAATCGAAACAGCTATTGCTTTTAGTAAAATTAATGTACTACACCAGTCAATAATTGATACAGAAGAACTTATAATATTATTAAAGGAAATAGAACAAACTGACAAATTAGTGTTTCCTGTCACTTATGAAAAATATTAAAATTAGAAAGATGTATCGAGATAAAAGTCTATATAAAACAGAATCAGATAAAGTTTATTATGAGTATTCCACTATTAGAAATGAAATTTTTAACTATTATAAATTAGTTCCTTACCTGTATTACATAATGGCCAGACGACTCTCATCCTTCCTAAAAACCGTACCTACTTGTGAAAGGGTTGAAAGCAACACCGCTTCTCAGTCATGTCGCGAGGTTGACGAACGTCGATTCCTGTGTCATGAGAACGATATACAATTCTTCACCAATGACAACTGTGTCGTAGAAATCATGCAGTTTCACAAAATTCTCAAGTTGTCACCCGATCCCGTCACCCTTGAACACGTGAAGATCTAACTCATACAACCAAATCGCTGGATAGTTTACTCAAATACTGAAACAGCTATGACTAAATTCTGCGACAGTGAAGTAAGCCAAGAGATTCTACTAGGAACCTACCTCTTAACTATGGATGATAACTGCAGTGAAAATCAAAGGATACGAACTGAAAAGACATCAGACTCAAGGTAAAGAAATAACCTACCTAAGACAGCCAGTAATAAACTTACCAAAGATAATACTCAACCCGTCAAGTACTCCGAAGAAGCCTCATGAATCTCGATGGAGTTAATATAGCAGACGTACAGTTTCTGAATCTATTAATACAGAAGAGTATGGGAGAAATTAGTGACATGAGTTAAGTGAAAATGAAAAAGGAAATTACTAATAAAAGTGTTAGTTTAATCAACATTATAATCTTAGTTATTATATTAATTATTTTAAGTATTATTTTTAAACACAAATTAATTGATATCTGTAAATTTGAAAATTCGAGATAATCCCGAGGATAATCCTGAACTTGTGGAGGGGGAGTTATATCGCTCAATCCGTCCCTGGCTCAATATTCCAAACAGCCACATCAGCATATGCGTGAGAACTCGAGTGATAATTCCAAGTAATGTAAGACGAACCTATCCGGTGACGATATGATAATTGTACTAGACTTATTCTAACATTAATATTAATTCATTCTGTAACTAACCACTTTCGAAAGAACATTAAATCATTTTATGCTTTAAATTGTGTTTTTAAAAAGACTGTCGAGGTTCGTCGCAATTTAAGTATCTAGTTTGAGCGCGCGAAGACTTATCAATAATCTAAGTATATATATAAACATTTTAGTAAAACGTAGGGACTCTGCATACTACTGTCTACGGCACATCTCACATGAGGCATACTTAGAATACAGATTTCAAAAAAAATACTCGCTCGCATATAAAGTTGACCGTCCGAACTTGTTCGGGGTCGGCTGAAAATCAGCGCTGCAAGCTCGCGGCTTATTCTGAGACGGTCCCTTCCACCACTTCATCATAACACACGATTTTTTTATTTTTTTTATTTTTATTTTTTAGTTTTTGCTTAGTAAATATTTTAAAGTTTTCAAGAGACAAGTCCTTCATATTTTCTGGAACTTTGTTGTAAATGCGTATTCATTGCTCCATAAAGGAATTATTGACTCTTTGTGGTGGAGGAACGGTATAACTAGCTTGTACTTGTTGCTAATAGTTACAGAATATTAATCACTATTTTTAAAGAAACTATTTACGTTAATGTCATCATCATCATCATCATTAAAGCCCTTCACAAGTCCACTGCTGAACATAGGCCTCCCCCAAGGAATGCCACAAAGCACGGTCCTGAGCCACCCGCATCCATCGACTTCCTGCATGTCTGACCAGGTCGTCACTCCATCTAGTGGGGACGCCCCACACTTCGTCCGCCGGTACGAGGCCGCCACTGAGAACCTTTTTTCCCCATCGGTTGTCGTTGTTCGAGCCATGGCCGCCCATTGCCACTCAGCCATTAAGTTGGGCTATGTCGTCACTTCTGTCCTACTGCGGATATCCTCATTTCTAAGTTTATCACGCAGTGAGACCTGAGCATAGCCTTCCATAGCTCGCTGAGCGACCTTGAGCTTCCTCATCCGGCCAGCAGTGAAGGACCACGTCTCAGTTCCGTAGGTCATCACTGGCAACACGCACTGGTTGTACAGCCTCGTTTTCAAGTTTTGAGGTATACCTGACGAGAAGATGTGTGTAATTTCCGAACGCTGCCAGCCGAGTTGAATCCGTCGATTGACCTCTCGGTCGAAGTTGGACTTACCTAGTCGGACTATTTGTCCCAGGTAAACATATTCGTCAACAACTGAGCTTAGTGCTCCCAACAACTACCGGCATAGGTGTGACATGGACATTAAACATGATCTTTGTTTTGTCCATGTTCATCTTAAGACCTATCCGTTGGGCTATTGAGGAGGTCATGAGCATAGTGCTTAGGTCCTCCAGCGATTCTGCCACAAGGACTATATCGTCAGCAAATCGAAGGTGAGTGATGTACTCGCCATTGATGTTAATGCCGTATCCTTTCCAGTCAGAAGCTTGAAAACGTCTTCCAATGCAGCGGTGAAGAGTTTCGAGGATATAACGTCACCCTGTCTTACACCTCTCTGCAGTTGGATAGGTTTTGTACTCTGGTTCTGCTCGGATAGCCATCGCAGCCCTGCATGCAAGCACTTCAACTTCGATACCGACAGTCAACTTGGCACCGCTGAAGGACTGTAGCACCGCCCAAATTTCGACGGAATCAAAGGCTTTCTCATGGTCCATACGCCAGACATAGTGGCAAGGTGTACTCCTCGGACTTCTGTACAGTTTGCCGAAGGGCCTATATGTGGTCTATGGTGCTAAAACCTTTTCGGGCTCGGCTTGTTCGGGAGGCTGGAAGTCGTCGAGTCTGCGTGCGAGACGATTCGTAATGACTCTCGAAAAGCGTAGACGCGGCTCAGAAGGAAATCGGTCTGTAGTTCTTCAAAGAGCGTTGTCGCCTTTCTTGAAGAACAAGACCACCACTTCTGCTCCACGCTCCGGTGTGGTGCCACCATGTAGACGGAATTAAGAAACTGAAGGACTTCAAGTACCGGTTTTCACCGCTTTCAGGCTCCGCCGTAATTCCATCCTCGCCTGGGGCCTTGCCGTTTTAAAGGTGCTGGAGAGCCATTCTAATCTCAGACTGACGTCCGGATATCATCGGAATAGTGTCGGATAAGACTCGCTCTTGGATCGTTACTCACGCGCGTGTGGCTCCAACGATGATGTGTACAGCTGCCCATAGAACCTCTCAATCCTCAAAATCTCAGGTGTCCCGGAAACGACGCTGCCACACTCGGTCTTCAGCTTCAACAGTTGGCTCTTTCTGGCAGACAGATCTCTGGCAAAGACTTTGGCCCTGGTTCCGCTCGATCGCTTCTTCAATACGAGCTGTATTGGTTGCGCAAGTCCCGCATGCATTTGGAGATCTGTCTGTTCAGTTGCCTGTATGCTATCAAATCTACTGAAGATTGCAGCTTCATTTCCCGTCTAACAGCCATGAGATTAAGAGTGTGATCGGAGAGTTTTGTGTTCTTCTGCGGCGGGTCTTACAAAACAGCTCCGACCATGGACAGTTTCCACGGGCTTGTCATTCATATCGTCCACTGCATTGCAATCTTCTAGGCACTGAAAACGGTTTTGTAACTCGAGCTGAAAGGTTTCGGGACTTTGGTTAGAGCACGAGGGGGATGGCGTTGACTTCATTAGACGACACCTCTCCAACGTTTGGGTTCGGTATTGCCTCTAACCATTCGGTGATCGCTACCAGTTTTCACCTCGCGATCACTGAGACATCACTGAACAGTTGGCGTCTAGTCGTCATAATGAAGTCAATCTCATTTTTGTCGAACCGTCGGGGCTCGACCAGGTCCACCTCTGTGGGGCCGCTTCTGGAAGAAAGAGTTCATCATAAAGAGTCCTCTTTCTCCATGAAGTCGGCCAGCTGCTGGCCCCTAGGGTTCCGTTGCTAATCCGAATTTCCCTACTTTCAGCTCACCGTTCTCTTGTACCTAGCTTTGCGTGAAGTCTCCCATTAACACCGTATAGTGGGTTTTAGAGGAATGCATGGCTCAAGATATCCTCACATTTCCTCTACCTCCTCATCAGGTGTGCCGAAGTTGGTGCGTAAACCTGTATGACCTTCAGCGAATACCGTTTGGTGATTCTGAGTATAAGGTACGCAACCTCGTCGACACACTCCCAATTTAACGTTGTTAACGAGAGACTTATGGACGATAAATCCGACACCTCCTTGGGACAGATGGTCGCCTCGGTGATAGAACAAGTTGCCGGATTCGAGGATTACCGTGTCCTCCCCTCTTCGGACCTCGGATAATCCTATAATATTCCAGCAACTTGTCTATCTCTTCTTCCAGCTCCAGGATCTTCTCGTCAGTCCTCAGTTGCCAGGTCGAGTCGTCGTGGTGGCAACCGAACCTCCACCGAGATTCGTACCACCTGCCCGCCGTTACCATGGTCGCCACCGTAGCCAGGAATGGCGGGCCGCCGAGACTGGGGGACGTCTCTTCGTAACTTTCTTCATTGGGGATATTGCCGTAGTTGCCACGCTTGGCGAGCGGGTTGGCAACCGCAGTTTTTATTGTTATTGCTGTTATCAGAAAGATGCTGCTGCCCATCTTCTGCCTCAGTTTCCTCTGTCGCCTCTTTCGACACCCACGGGAAGATATGGGGTAGTGGGTATTCTAACCCGCCACTACACGGGGTTACAGATACGTTAATGTATACACAATTAATTATTGTTAAAACTGAGAGGCCGAAGTCAATAAATTTATTTCTTTAAAATTTTCTCTAAAAGATATTAGGTTATAAATTGCTTTAATGGCTCTCTCTATGTTCGCTCTCTGGAAGTTTTCCTTAACCGACGAGCACATGGTAAATCGGCACTTAAAATTTTAATGGTACTGTCGAGTATAAAATCCGACGTGAAATTAGCGGCCAACGTTTAGCCCCTGAGATACACCGGCTTTTAACTTTATTTAGATTTATTATCCTCTTAACATTTTCTTTGAAAATTATAGAAAGAAAATAAACTACTTCAAAAACAACGATTGCTCGTGATCGATTAATTATTTGGGACAGTAATTTATTCACTTAACACTTTGTTTCAATCAAGTTTATCCGATAAACTCTTGGATTAAGAACTACGGAATGAGTTTGCTATGTACTCAAGAAATATTTGGCATAAGAACTTTTAAGTAATTCTGTAAGATGAATCAGGAGTAATTACTTACATTTCAGCTTATATATCCGTTGGGTTATGTCAGTTACTATGATGCTGTGGCAATGGGCCGACCATATAGCTCGCAGAATAGACGATCAATGTAGAAGAAAGGTACCTCAGTGGCAGCCTCGTATTGGTAAGCAAAACGTAAGGCGTCCCCCCACTAAAAGAAGTGACAGCTTGGTAAGATACGTAAAAACTGATAGATGAAGCGCGTCAGGACAGTGGACTTGTAAAAGACTACAAGGATGATAATTACTTAATACTCATCACGCTGGAGAGGCAGATATGCTACTTGGAAAAGGCATTTATACAGCTGTGGGTTTAATAAAGGTTGATAAAAAATTAGAAGAAAACGTAAGCAATGAAGCATTCTTGCTTAGACCTCACAGTTGGGATAGTATGTATCTATTATATCTAGACTAGAAAAGTGTAGGTGTTCATGCATGAATTTGATCGCTTACAATGTCATGCTCCATGCACGTGTGTGTTAGTATCGGCGAAATAAATTAGGAATACAACTAGGTCGACTAAAGTGTACACTTCAATTTAATGCCGCGCTCCTCCTTTCACGTCCCCATAATTCATCCCATCGCAAAGCATATTGAGTCACACAATAAAATGTTTTCATAGTGTTTATTATTATAAATTATTTACAGGTTAAAAAAGTGAATTTTTTTTTCAGTATAAAAACAAAGTATTATATTCCTTCTATAATTTAAGTTGCTAGTAATAAAAAATAAAACCACTCTGACACGACCTGTATTGCTTATTACGTTAAACATCATTAACTCTCGTTCGCTGTATTATTAAGGAGTCTTTTTCACACCACATATCTTCAAATGAGTGAGATTTATTAACATTTCTATTGTAGGCTCGCAAGTGAAAGTAAGAGTAGCGCCCAGTACTTTAATGATTATTGGGTTATTACAAATAAAAAGCCAAAGTTAAATAATCGGTCGTATTTTATGCCATTCTTCAGGTTAAAACAATTTCAAAATGTTAATTTGTCCATCTGTTAGTCTGTCCGAGCTGATCGGAATAGCAGAACCGATTGTAAGTTCCCTAAGGAACGCCATAAAGCACAGCCTTGAACCCCGTCATCCATCGACATCCTGCTTCTCTTACTCGGTCGTCACTCTTGCTGGTACGGGGCTGCCAGTTTAGAACATTTCTCTCCATCGGTTGTCGGTCTAGAGCTTTCCAGGTCTGCTTGTGATTATTACGCATTTGTGACTACTACAATCTTACCTTACTCCTCTATATTTTTGCGTGAGTATTATCATGAGCCGGTAATGATGTAGGGGTACTGATTAGCACTTTAATATTTCCTGCGCAATTGACAGCTGTCACTGTATTCCGAAACGACTAAAAAAACACAGCAATCTTAGATTTTTCAGCTGATATTATACAGCAGGAAACATAACGAGACATGATTAAAAGCAACACGCTTTATTGATGTACATACTATGATAAAACACCTCATTTATTGAACTTAACTAAATACGCCGTGAGCTATGTGTCGCCTCATTCTACACGACTTACCTGGTTTACAGCGGTAAATTAATTAAATTTAAACACGCGAGGTAATAAATGATGCTTTGAGAAAAAAATATTTCCAGATTAATATTTATACCACGTTCGATGTTCATTGGTGGTACTGGATATTATTTCTGAAAGTATTTGGAATAAATTATTATTAACATTTAATATACATTATTTAATTATATGCAATATTAAAAAACTATAATAAAAAAAATTAAACTAATAACTTAACTATCATACAGTCCTACTCGTATCGTGCCAAAAACGCTGGCTGCGTTTCCTCACTGAATAATATCTGATAATCTCTACAACAAATGGCACAAATATGTAGTCATCTTTCAGAGACTCATATTTGCGCCACTTACTCAGTTCAGCTGCCTCTGATGTCACCCCGGCTCTGAACGAGGTACCCTTGAGATGAGACGCCGCCAAAGTGTCTACGCAAGTTGCATCCCACACTAGGGCTTTACCACTCTGCCAAGGGACCAATGTCATACCGTCGGGTCTCCTGCCATTGTCTCTAAACATTCCACAAGGCTCTTAAACCGAGGGAACATTTATAGTAACAAGAGCCCTTCGGATGACATCGTTCAAAGAACCGTGCCGTGAAAACCTACCAGCACTTTTCTTACATGAAAGTCCGTGGAGCCCAAACTTGTTGACGCTGCTACCACAGGGGCACTGATGGGGTTGACAATTTAGGAATTAAAATTATTCCTTTGATTCTCCTTCAATCTTAATACTTAATGTGTTACATCGTAGTGGCCTGTCATCCGTTACCGTTACAGCCTATTAAAGTCCACTGCTGAACATAAGCTTCCCCTACTTGAATTAACTCATAGGGGGAATATTTACCATAGTTGCACACTTGGCGAGCAGGTTGGCAACCGCAATTTTTTAATTTTAGTCTTTATTTAGAAGACGCTACTGATGGGTAGCTGACTTGTTTCCTCTGTCGCCTCTTACGACACCCACGGGATGATATGCGGTAGTGCCCCGTTATCAGTGTTACCGTTATAAACATGAAACTACTGCACTCACACGCGGATATTTATAAGTCACCACTTATTATGTTATTGATTCGGAAGGAAGCACTACTACAGAAACTATCCTCATCTGCGATACTAATTATAGCCTGTTTTACTGTGTGACTCTTGAGTTTATATTCCGGACATTTTCATTAATTGCATGCACAGAAATTCGCAGAGAAGCAACAAAGAGGCTTTTCGTTTGGGTTGTTGCATGGTAGTTTCTTCTTAAAGTTCATTCATCGCAGATGTAGTGTAGCATATGTATCTATAGTATATTTAATTATTCAATGCAGAAATAACAAAATAAAAATTTCCTTTCTTGTTTGTGTTATACCAACAATGTAGTTAATGTCTAGTCATTTGTAGATTTTGTCGCATGTTTGTAGTTAATTTGTTTAAAGCAGCGAATAATAGGCGCGTTTCTCACGATGTCGAATAAATAAATGAGGCGTTTTAC
>JAGSMP010002924.1:0-16991 GCA_029286625.1 Parnassius orleans | reverse complement strand
GAGCCCAAACTTGTTGACGCTGCTACCACAGGGCACTGATGGGGTTGACAATTTAGAATTAAAATTATTCCTTTGATTCTCCTTCAATCTTAATACTTAATGTGTTACATCGTAGTGGCCTGTCATCCGTTACCGTTACAGCCTATTAAAGTCCACTGCTGAACATAAGCTTCCCCTACTTGAATTAACTCATAGGGGGAATATTTACCATAGTTGCACACTTGGCGAGCAGGTTGGCAACCGCAATTTTTTAATTTTAGTCTTTATTTAGAAGACGCTACTGATGGGTAGCTGACTTGTTTCCTCTGTCGCCTCTTACGACACCCACGGGATGATATGCGGTAGTGCCCCGTTATCAGTGTTACCGTTATAAACATGAAACTACTGCACTCACACGCGGATATTTATAAGTCACCACTTATTATGTTATTATTGATTCGGAAGGAAGACGTACACTACTACAGAAACTATCCTCATCTGCGATACTAATTATAGCCTGTTTTACTGTGTGACTCTTGAGTTTATATTCCGGACATTTTCATTAATTGCATGCACAGAAATTCGCAGAGAAGCAACAAAGAGGCTTTTCGTTTGGGTTGTATCATGGTAGTTTCTTCTTAAAGTTCATTCATCGCAGATGTAGTGTAGCATATGTATCTATAGTATATTTAATTATTCAATGCAGAAATAACAAAATAAAAAATTTCCTTTCTTGTTTGTGTTATACCAACAATGTAGTTAATGTCTAGTCATTTGTAGATTTTGTCGCATGTTTGTAGTTAATTTGTTTAAAGCAGCGAATAATAGGCGCGTTTCTCACGATGTCGAATAAATAAATGAGGCGTTTTACTTATCAATGGTCGTATCGTGATTAGGATAATTTTGACTATTTAAAGGTTCTATTGAGGTTAAAGTTAGATTGAAGGACGACGGATTTTCGGAAATGTTTACAATTGTAATGTTGACACGATTATATTTTTACTTTAACAATGCAATTTGCGATTAGTAACGAGGCAGAGATGTTGGTCTAGTATAACACCTTCTTTATATTAGGATTATTTACAGTGCACTAATAACGGTTTCCGAACGAGGCGGGATATTGTATAAGGTTCAGCGAATTTTAATTTAATACAGTTCTCGTCTGTTTGTAGCACCCTTGGTGATAGTCTATTTGACAACCTAGGTCTTTTAACAGATCGGTACCTATAATACCGTCATAACTGAGGCTAATATTTTTTACAACGTGGAATTTGTGACTGTAAGGTTTGTTAGATTTTTGAAATATTTTTAGTTTAAAACCCCTAATGTTGAGGTTGTTTCACTTCCAGGTTCGATTCCTAAGGAGTATTATTTCATCACTTAATTCCGGGATAGTGGTCATGGAATCTAATTTTAGGAGGCTTATGCAAGAACCAGTGTCAACTAGGAAGGACAGAGGTCTGTCGGCACTGAAGTTTGGATAATGACATAAGGTAAGTACTTTTTTTCAGTATTCTTATTAATTTATATATTTCAAATTGTTTTTATTTTTCAGGTTTTGTAAGGAGTTGGGAGAAGAATCGTCTGGATTAGGAACTGGGATGGAAGCTAGATTTAGAAGATTTAGTATAAGGTTTTAAGTGATAGAGTGGATTTGTAGATTTAGTAATTGGATCTGTGGATTTAGATTTGGTATGTGATGCAGAGGGTTCAGTGGGTTTTAATTGATTTAGAGATTCAGTGGAAACAGTGATTTAGTAATTGATTTAGGAGATTCAGGAAACAGTGGATTTAGTAATTGATTTAGGAGATTCGTGAAACAGTGGGTTTGTAAGTTTAGTAGTATAGAGGCATCGTCAAATCAAATCAAATCAAATCAAATCATTTATTTCGCTAAAACATGGGTACAGACGGATGGATACAGAGTCAACATTTGTTTCCACATGTTTTGCCTTTTGTGGCATGCGTAAAAATTGTTTAAAATAAATATGTTAAAAAACAAATTAAAATTAAAAAATAAAATTAGAAATAAACACTTTTATAAATTTTCTTTTTCTTTCATAAACACTTTATATTTATGTTTTTAGGAAAACATAACAAAAATAGTAAAATTATTTTTTGTTCATTTGAGAAATATCACGCAAAATCCTGGATCTATAGTAATTTACTTAGTTAAGCAAAATCAATAAAAATAAAATCAAAATTTATGGTTAAAGAATTCCTTGATATTATAAAAGGCAGTCTTTATTAGCCACTGCTTTAAACTTTTTTTCATTCGCCTTAATGGCTGTTCACGAATATTTTTAGGAACTTTATTATAAACCTAGATACACATCATGAGGCAATTCCTCTGGAATAATATAGTTTTACAAGATGGCATGAGTAGACGTGTCGGATCTCTTTTTGCTAGAGAGTTATTATTTTCTTGCACGGTAACAAATTGATTAGAATTATTTTTAATTAAAACACAGATTTCAAATATATATAAACCAGTTAAAGTGAGAATATTTTTTTCCTTGAACAGGGGTCTACAGCTTTCAAGAGGCTACATTACACAGTGCACGAATACATTTCTTCTGACTTAGGAAGGCTTTGTTTGCGTCAGTTGAGTTGCCCACAAGAGTAGTCCATATCTTAAGACGGATCAACGTATCCGTAGTAAGCAACACGTGCTGCTTGTGGACCTACATTTTGAAGTTTACGTAATGCATAAACAAATTGATTAACTTTTTGCATACTTTTGTACGTGTAATTTCCAATTTACATACCGGTCAATAGTAACACCTAGGAATTGTGTATCTACTACCTCTACTAATCTTTCGTCCTTATATCTTAAGTCCAATTTTTGGTTTTGTTTTATAATTTCAAATTGAATATATTTAGTTTTGTTAGTGTTGATTCGTAAATTATTATCTTCTAGCCATGATATAACTGACTTATAGTAGAATTTATTTCTTGTTCATATATCTGTGACTTATTAGTGAGGTATAACACTGATATGTCATCAGCAAATAGTATTGACTGATGATTTGTTATACTCGGTAAGTCGTTTATGTATAGAATGAACAATAAAGGGCCTAAGACACCCCTTGAGGTATTCCATAGTCATTTTGTAGATAAGGAGATCTGTAATATGTTAACTCTAGTTTATTATTAATACGTGATACTTCAACACATTGTTTCCGATTTTTCAAATAACTTTCGATCCATTCTAAAGCCGGTCCTCTGATTCCTAATTTTTCACATTTGTACAACAACTTGCTGTGTTCTACACAGTCAAAGGCTTTGGACATATCAAAAAAGATGCCTACTGTTGGTACTCTATTATTAATACATTCAGTTATTCGACGTATCAGTGAAAAGGTAGCAAGTGTAGTAGATTTATGTTTTTGAAAGCCATTTTGTTCGTTTCTGAGTATATTATATTTTGCTACAAAACTAATAATCGACTATGCATGGCTTTTTCAAATATTTTGATAGAATGGGTATCAACGTAATCGGCCTATAGTTATGAATCTCATGACGGTCATCGTTTTTAAATAAGGGTTTGACTATAGATGTTTTAATTTATCGGAAATCTTCCATGTATGAAAGAAAGGTTTATTAAGTACGTCAGAATTGGTGTGCATCCTTCCACACATGATTTCAGTATATGTAGTAATAGAATCATAACCAACAGATTTAGTATTATTAAGAGAATTTATTATACTTATGATTTCATTTAATGAGCAAGGTTTTAAAAGATCGATGATTGAACATTTTCATACATATTCTTTTAGTTTTATTATTTAAAGAAGAACGGCCGTGAAGAGCTGTACTAATAAAATACTCATTAAATTTACTGGCAATGACGAAAGGATGATCTATTTTAGTTCCATTACAATTAATCCAGTCAATATTATTATTTTGTGTATCATTATATTCATAATTTTAATGATTTTCAGGTAGCTTTACTTTACTTTTTGAATGTAACAGGTGTTTCATGTTTAAATTTTTTTCGACCATATTACGCAACTTTTAATAATTTTGAATATTTGTTATAGATTAATTTGTTGTCTAAACTTTTGTTTTGTAATATTTATGTTTTAGTTTTCTTTTAGTTTTACTTGCAACCTTATACCTTTTGTGATCCACTTTTGAGCGAGATTGTCTGTTTTGATTTTATATTTTGTAATGGAAAACAGAGGTCATATAATAAACAAATTAAGTCATGAAATTTACTAAAATATTATTAAAACATCTGTAGTTTCTTTTCCCACGATATATTTGAATGCATTTACGAAACTTATCAATATTTTCCTTAGAGTAATTTCTTTTCGTAGTATACCAGTATTTAATTTTAGGTAGCAGTTTAATTGAAACCTTAGAGATTGACAGGTGTTATGATCTGATAAATGAAAATTGTGTTAGGAACTAGAAATATCAGACTTTTGAAATTGTAGCTATATGATCAATACATGTGTGATGTCTCGTAGGTTTATCATTATGTAGTTTAAGGTTGTAGCTGTATAACAAATTTTTAAGTCATGAGTGACGTTATTATTCTTAAGAGTGTCATATTAAAGTCACCACACACAATATGACTTTCTTTTTATTAAGCTAAATGCCAATTTATGAAAAGAAGATCTAGTTTGTTGAAAAATATTGATACAGGCGAATTGGGAGTTCTATATACACAAAAATTACACATTTGTAACTTGGTACTCTATTCCGCAACACTCAAAATTTTGTCTGCAGATAATTCATAACATAATTGTATAACTTAAATTTTATTGACTTTCTAACAAGAATACATACACCTCCACGTTTTTCTTTTGTTCTACAAATAATGAAGCTAATTTAAAATTTTAAACTGAATGTTACTCTCATCTCCTTTTAACAAATGTTTCACTAAAACATAAAAGTTTATTTTTGCCCCTCATTTGTTAGTTCATCAATACATAGTTCTATCGAATCAATTTTGTTAAGCAAACTGCTATGTTTTGATGTAGTATGGAAGCAATTTCATGTTTTGGTTATTATTATGTATGAAAAATGGAGTCGTGGACACATTTACGTTTGTGCTTTTTCAACAGTTAAGGTCTTATTTAATTTATTCACCTTTTGAAATAATATGGTATGGTGCCAATTTTAGGTTCAGCTGTTTTGCTTTCATTAGCTAACATAATTATTTCTTGGGATTTTCCCATAATGCATCGTATCAGATGTATTACTGCGATTTTAATAATAGTTTTAATATTTTAATAAAATGCTTTTCGTAATATTTAGAGTCTAATATTAGATTAATCTTTGCACAAATATTTGCGTGATATTCCGTCCTAGATCTGTTTGTGCATTCAATAAAATTACAATTTGGAATGTTATAGCACAAGTTTTTAACATATTATTTAATTTATATTCATTTAAATATTTATTGTAATTAGTATTAAGTATAATAAAGTTTGAGTTTTTAGTATTTTTATTACAGCAGCTGTTTCAAAGAATATCTTTGTGACGTTCGAGTCATTTTCCCAAACACAAAGAATAAAGTAGTTAGTGTTAGAATCTTCAATGTTATAACAGTTTTTAAAGATTTCTTCTGTTGTGGCATGAGGTTTTGTCCAAGAGAATATGTCAAAATCTTCGAATTTTGTGTTGGCTCTAGAATAAATCAGTTTTGACGCCAGACCTACGCATTGTTGTCCTGCTACTATGAAAATTTTGCTCTTTTAATACCTCTTTAGAGTTTTTTTAACATTATCTGATGGCATGAGATATTTAACTTCGTCATTTGAGTGGTAGTATCCAAACAGTTCCTTCTTTAGTGTTATTTAAACGTAATAAATCCATTTGCGGCATGAAAAGAGTGCGTTTTATTTTTCGAGTAGGTTTTTATTGTGAAGTACTTGAGTTCCTGGAGAGTCTGAAATACTACAACAAATTTTATTCAGGTTTTTATTTTGTATTCTAATGATATTATTTTAGATTTTAGATTATTATTTTCTAAGATCAGGTCGTCAATTTTATTAGCACTTTCTAATTGTTTTTTAATGTATGTGTTTCATCTTTTAATTTATAGTTTCATCACACCGTGTTGATAAGTCCGGTAGACTTCTTGCTCTGTTCATTTTTTTCTGATCTAAATGATATTAACGATTCATCATCCGAATTACTCGTATTTAGTTGGGTAATATGTTTTCTAAATGTTATGTATTGCGTTATTTCTCCTGTGTATTTTCCATTGTTTTGAATGCCTGTTATTTTTATTTTCTTAGATAACAATGTTTAATCTCATTCAATTCAATATTCGAAACGTTTGAGAAACTACTATACATAGCGAAAACTGTTACAAAAGAGAACTTGTATGCGGGATACGAACTTGTGCCAACAGCTGACTGACAATACCGAACATTATGCCGCTACGCCACCAATTAGATAAGAAATTTAACGAAATTAATATTCTGTATGTACGCTATCTATTTTATAAAAACGTTAGACGGTATTTGAAGTTTTGAATTGAGAAACGATGATTTTAGTCACTTTTTCTATTACGTAAATACACTAGTTTAAGTTTTTGTTCATATTGTTTCACCTGTCAATAATCGTTATTTGAACTGCACTGTTTGTTTTAAGTTGTTAGAAGAAAGAATAACACTATACTATTTATTATAAACAAAGTTTTATCGACACACCTTTAAAGACGTTTTTAAGCACTTTTCCTAATAATTTCGTCTAGATAACACTCTCTTGTTTTTGCACTGTCTTTATATGATTTAGTATTTATTTAAGGTTCAACTATGATTTTAGTAGTTTTAGGCAAAATAAATGCGGAGTTGATGTTTCGCGTGGCCCACTAACTAAACTAAACTAATCTTCGAAATAGTAGGAATAATTTCCCGTGACGCATATCGGGAAATTTTACTGTTTAAATCGTTGCGATCAACTTCGTCAACGCCCTCTCGTTATCTAGGTTTACGTTAAGGACCTTGCGCGTTGGGTTTGAATTAGTATTTTGGGCAAGGTTTGGTTGGCGACCGTAGGAGTTGAAGCAGAGGGCTGATTTCTGCTATTGTTATATTGTCTTTGCGACAATTTTCAATACTGTGTCCTATATTTTACAATAACGACAGATCATGTCGTTGGTATTGATTGTTTGGAATAGTCAGGACGATAATTGCGTGAAATTGGTTGAGATTCGCGGCGAGTTTGTATTTTTGTTTTATCATTGTAAAAGTTCACGTTCTGGTTTGACCTTCTTTGTATGCTGGAAATAATTTTTCTTCTTCTACCGCGAAACTTACAGCAGAGTTCAGTGAGTCAGGGTTACGACATCTGACTACTTGTGAGATGCGAGGATTGAGTCCTATTATAAAAGTGTGGAGAGAGATCCTGTATGGCAGCGACACGTCCTGCTAGTTCTGTTTTCCTTTTGGAGTAGAAATATTTATTTCCGTTAGTAATTTTGCTAGGCACGTTTCAATTTTTAGTGCAAACTGATTAACTGTCTCGGTCGGGCTCTGTTTACAGTCTTGAGCTCCGAGTAGGTGAGCATAATGTTTCCTCTCACCAAATTGTTGTTTAATGAAATCAATGAACTGTTCGAAAGAATCGAAGTCTTTAATACTACACGTGCTCTCGGCTTTGTCAACTAATTGACTTAGTAAATTTGAACAGAATGGGTTTTTGCGATTTTGTAGCAATCGAAAGCGCTTTGACAGTTAGTAATGAACAGATTTAATTTTCTCGCGATCCGTCGAAGGGTTTGATGAACTTAAAAGAATACTGAGTTCGATTTTTTCGTCGATTTCTAATTTGGGGCCTTTAGAGCCGCTAGCGCCATCTTCAGATTTAGAAGTCATGGTTTAGTAACACAGAAAAAAAAACAACAAAACAAAACAACAAAAAGAATAAGAGTGATATACAAAAGGTCAGGTCCTCCTTATGCTAGCTTACTATACACTATAGACGTTTGTAGGTGAGTCGCCGCAGCGCGTAGTCAAAACAAAGTCGAGCGCGAGTCTTATCAGCTCTAAGTTGGACGCGCAATGAGATAGTTTGTATTCGCACAAGGAATAGTAGGTTGTTTTAATCACTCACAGAACGTAGCTGCATGATGATCAGCATCGTTTCCACAGACTGTGGACTGCGGACCGTGGAACAGTGGTTGCTGGAGACCTCCGTTTCAACGGAGGATGGAGAGATGATAATTAATGATTTTGTCCAAACACTTTAGCACTTTGGCACTTTTAGCATTTTTGTTGTACTTTAATTTTGGCACTTCACTTTAGGAACGCTATTATGACGTAGTAAGTTCTTCGGAGCGTAGTTGGGTAGGGATTTTCGTATCCCACCGCTGCCACCAAATGTTATACGGGTTCCTCGGTAGGGTTTTAAAAAGACTTTTAAATGAGCTGCACAAATAAACGTTTAATTACGAAATATGAACTGGCAGACACAAAGCAAGAGATGGTAACGATTCGGCGTTTGAGATCGGACTGTCGCTCCCCAGGAGCGCTGGGCAGTAACATTCTTAAATGCTGACATCGCGGTTTTGATGAGACACTTACCTAATCACCTTAAGATGATTATTAAGCATTTTACTTAACATTGGCAATCTATAACAGTACGCTTGAGAGAGATCAATTTTGCTAAAATGCTTTCCCCGTTAGCCTAACCAATAAATCCTCAATACGAAGAAGGGATAACGGTCAATTCTAAATTTTATTAGTATTAATTTATAATCAGTACAGATTCTAATGTTACCGTCTTTTTGAGCACCGATACCTTCGCGTATATAAATGCTAACCGGCGGGCCCGTATACTGCCAGAGTCCTTCCGCAAACACCTCAGAGAATCTGGAACTGAATACATCGAAATTGAATTTATCACAGCTTAAACTATTTAATGGTTGATAATCATAATTAGGCAATTTAATATTTAACTCAGCTCTTTAATTAGATAAAGTTCTAAACATTTCGATCGGTTTCCGTAAGTAACAATAGGTGTTATTAACCCTACCGGCCGTATAATATCTTAACATAAGCTAACACGTTTTCAATTTTAATTTACAAAAATACCTCTTATAAATACGAGTATCTAAACTGATGCAAGAAATCGCACTACCTGTATCAATTTCCATGTTAATTACATTATTTTCAATTTTAATCGGTATAATTATAGGCGTACACTGCTTTATTGTTAATTTTTTAATTCAATAAAATTACCTCATCGTCGTTCTCGTTCCATCGTTCTTTTCTTTTCTATTTCGTTCGCACCACTGTTGCGATGTCGCTAAGGCCGGACACATGCGCTTCAAATATCCTTGTCTGTTGCAAACGCGGCATACATATTGCGTGAATTTACATGCCAACTCACTATATGCACCTACACACGCGCGACACTTCCGCTGCTGCTGAGCCCGCTCACCCGACGCCGACGCCGCCGTCGCGTGGTTGACCGCCCGCCGCCATCTTGGCAGCCGCGCGCGCGCATTATACTTCCTATACATGCCGTGCGTCGTATTCGCCGTCTCAACCCGAGTTGTTTAGTGCCTCCCTGTCGCCCTAGTTATGACCTGGCAATCAGCTGATATGGCTGTATCCGATGACCGGCCGTGACCTTGTACTATCGCTGCATCTTTCTCGGCCGCCTCCATGCTAATTGCCATATTATATGATTTTATGAAGTCAAGCTCCTTTTCTGCAAACAGACGCTGATGGATTACCTCACTATTTATTCCGCACACGAATTGATCTCGCAAGCTCTTTTCTAGCCAACTACTAAAATTGCATGTTTTTGACATTTTCTTTAGAACTGTCACGTATTCAGAAACTTTTTGTCACTACGTTGTTTCCTGCCTGAACTTATATCGTTCTGCCAGTTCACTGGGCCGTGGTTGTAAGTGTTTTTCCATAATTTCCGTAATTTGTTGAAAAATTTTAGTGCTAGGTTTTTCTGGGGCACACAAATTAACTAAAAGTTCGTAACTTTCTGCACCCATAACGGTTATTAACGTCGGCACTCGAAGGTCATTATTAACTATGAAGCTACGTTATTAACTAAATATTGTTCCAGACGGTCCACGTATAATATCCAGTCGTCCTTGTGAATGTCGAACTCCGATAACTTTCCGATTGACATCTTGTTTCTTTTCTTTTATGTGTATAATTAAATGTACGTGAATCCCATCCTCGTCGCCACTGTCGAATCTAGACGTATTAAGATAGGAAAGCAAACACTACGTACTTCTTAAGCCTTTAAAGCGAGACTGCGGTGACTGTTGCAATTCACAATGACGAATATTACATATTATTATTCTACCCACATTACACCTATAAGTGTGCTTAAAAATAAGTCCTACAGTTACCATCGTCCTATTTGGCCCTATTTTTATTCGTTACAGTGGTCATACCGCGAACTGACTTCACTTACAGCCCTTCATGTCAACTGGTGAACATGGGTATACCCCAAAAAATGGCACAAAGCAAGGTCCTGCATGTGTTACTAGATCGTCACTCCATCTAGTGGCGGGACGCCCTACACTTCCTCTACCGGTACGAGGCTGCCACCGAGAACTTTACTTCCCCATTGGTTGACGGTTATTCGAGCTATATGACCGGCCTATACCCCGTGTAGAGGCGGGTAAGAATACCCACTACCACATATCTTCCGTGGAAGTCGTAAGAGGCGACAAAGGGAAACTGATACAGAAGATGGGCAGCAGCATCTTTCTGATAAAGCAAAAAGCAATAAGAAACTGCGGTTGCCAACCCGCTCGTCAAGCGTGGCAACTATGGCAATAAACCCCATGAGCAACGGCACAAATAAACGGTCCCCGGTCCCCACTATTCCTGCTACGGTGACGACCATGGTAACGGCGGGACATGGGTGCTAAAATCTCCGGTGAAGGTTCGGTTGCCACCTACGACGACTCGACCTGGCAACATATAACGCACGCACCCTGAGGACTGACGAGAAGATCCAGGAGCTGGAAGAAGAGATAGATAAGTTACGCTGGAATATAATAGGACTATCCGAGGTCCGAAGAGAGGGGAGGACACGGTAATCCTCGAATCCGGCAACTTATTCTATCACCGGGAGGCGACCATCTGTCCCAAGGATATGTCGGATTTATCGTCCACAAGTCTCTCGTTAACGTTGTAAAGATTGGGAGTGTGTCGACGAGGGTTGCGTACCTTATACTCAGAATCACCAAACGGTATTCGCTGAAGGTCATACAGGTTTACGCACCAACCTCGGCACACCCGATGAGGAGGTGGAGGAAATGTATGAGGATATCTCTAGAGACATGCATTCCTCCAAAACCCACTATACGGTGTTAATGGGAGACTTCAACGCAAAACTAGGCACAAGAGAGCGGTGAGCTGAAAGTAGGAAATTCGGAATAGGGCAACGGAACCCTAGAGGCCAGCAGCTGGCCCACTTTATGGAGAAAGAGGACTCTTTATGATGAACTCTTTGTTCCAAAAGCAGTCCCACAGAAAGTGGACCTGGTCGAGCCCCGACGGTTCGACAAAAATGAGATTAACTTCATTATGACGACCAGACGACAACTGTTCAGTGATGTCTCAGTGATCGCGAGGGTGAAAACTGGCAGCGATCACCGCATGGTGAGAGCACACTGAACCTAAACGTTAAGTTGGAGAGGTCACGTCTAATGAAGTCAACGCTCCGTGCCCTCGTGCTCTAATCCAAAGTCCCGAAACCTTTCAGCTCGAGCTACAAAACCGTTTTCAGTGCCTAGAAGATTACAATGAAGTGGACGATATGAATGAAGCTTGTGGAAACTGTCCTTGCGGTCGGAGCTAAGTTCTGTAAGACCCGTCGCAGAAGAACACAAAACTCTCCGATCACACCTTAATCTCATGGTTGCTAGACAGGAGATGAAGCTGCAGTATGCAGCAGATTTGACAGCATACAGGCAACTGAACAGACAGATCAGCTCGTATTGAAGAAGCGATCGAGCGGAACCAGGGCTCTCCAAAGTCTTTGCCAGAGATCTGTCTGCCAGAAAGAGCCAACTGTCGAAGCTGAAGACCGAATGTGGCAGCATCGTTTCCGGGACACCTGAGATTTTGAGTGAGATTGAGAGGTTCTATGGGCAGCTGTACACGTCATCGTTGGAGCCACACGCAAGTGTGAGTAACGATCCAAGAGTAAAACTTATCCGACACTACTCCGATGATATCCCGGATGTCAGTCTGAGCGAGATTAAAATGGCTCTCCAGCACCTTAAAACGGCAAGGCCCCAGGCGAGGATAGAATTACAGCGAGCTGAAAGCGGGTGGAAAACCGGTACTTGAAGTCCTTCAGAAGCTCTTTAATTCCGTCCTCCATGGTGGCATTACACCGGAGGCGTGGAGCAGAAGTGTGGTGGTCTTGTTCTTCAAGAAAGGCAACAACGCTCTTGAAGAACTACAGACCAATTTCCTTCTGAGCCGCGTCTACGTGCTGTTTTCGAGAGTCATTACGAATCGTCTCGCATGCAGACTCGACGACTTCCAGCCTTCCGAACAAGCCGGTTTCCGTAAAGGCTTTAGCTTCATAGACCACATACATACCCTTCGGCAAATTGTAAAAGACGGAAGAGTACAATCTGCCACTTTGCCTATGAGAAAGCCTTTGATTCCGTCGAAATTTGGGCGGTGCTGCAGTCCCTTCAGCGGTGCCAAGTGGACTGTCGGTATATCGAGGTGCTGAAGTGTTTGTACTGTAGGGCTATGATGGTTATCCGAGTACAGAACCAGAGTACAAAACCTATCCAACTGCAGAGAGGTGTAAAACAGGCTGACGTAATATCTCCGAAACTCTTCACTGTTGCATTGGAAGACGTTTTCAAGCTACTGGACTGGAAAGGATACGGAATTAATGTCAATGGTGAGTACATCACTCACCTTCGATTTGCCGACGATATAGTTCTTATGGCAAAATCACTGGAGGAACTAAGCACTATGCTCAATGACCTCAATAGTGTCTTCCAACGGATAGATCTTAAGATGAATATGGACAAAACAAAAGTCATGTGTAACGTCCATGTCACATCTATGCCGGTAGTTGTTGAAAGCACTAAGCTCGAAGTTGTTGACGAGTATGTTTACCTGGGACAAATAGTCCGACTAGGTAAGTCCAACTTCGACCGAGAGGTCAATCGACGGATTCAACTCGGCTGGGCAGCGTTCGGGAGATTACGACCCATCTTCTCTTCGTCAGGCATACCTCAAAACCTCAAAACTAAATTGTACAACCAGTGCGTGTTGACAGTGATGACATATGGAACTGAGACATGGTCCTTCACTGCTGGCCGTATGAGGAAGCTCAAGGTCGCTCAGCGCTATGGAGAGGACTATGCTCGGGGTTTCTTTGCGTGATAAACTTAGAAATGAGGATATCCGCAGTAGAACCAGAGTAACCGACAAAGCCCAAAGGATTTGTAGGCTCAAGTGGCAATGGGCCGGCCATATAGCTCGAAGAACCGACAACCGATGGGGAAGAAAGATTCTCGAGTGGCAGCCTCGTACCGGCAGGCGAAGTGTAGGGCCTGGTAAGACATTGGATGTCAATGGATGCAGGTGGCTCGGGACCGTGCTTGTGGCATTCCGTGGGGAGGCCTATGTTCAGCAGTGGACTTGTAAAGGGCTGTAATAATGATGATGATAATGATGACCGGCCTATTGCCACTTCAGCTTATTAATCCGTTGGTTTCATTGTTCGGGTACTGTCAGTTACCCTGTTTCTATGCAGATATCCCCATTTTTAAGTCTATCACGCAGAGAAAACCCAAACATAGCCCTCTCCATTGCTCGCTGAGCGACCTTGAGCTTCCTCACGGCCAGCAGTGAAGGATAACATCTCAGATCCGTAATTCATCACTGGCAACACGCACTGGCTGTACAATCTTATTTTGAAGTTTTGAAGTATGCCTGACAAGATGTGTCGTAATCTTGTCATATGCTCATATTATCAAGCAGAGCCGTTCTAAATTCCCTTAATTATTATGAATAAAAATATATTTAAATTATTATGAATATATAATTTTATTTTATAATATAATTTACAATTTAATTATTATGAATTAAAAAATTCTTAATTATTAAAGAAATGTTTTATCGTAGTTAAGTTAAGATTTTTATAACTTATTTTAAAAAAGTGTCAATATTCATATATATTTTCTGAATAAACGTTTAACTTTATTATTAAACGCGATCAAATCCTCAAAATTAATTTTTTTCAATGTCAAGTATTCGTGCGAATATAAGAACTCATTATATATTTACAGTTAATTTTTTTTATGGAATGTTATAAAGAAATTAAATCGTCAAAATTTTAAATCATTCCTTGCGTTACAATTTAAAAAGAATAATAAATTCCACAGTGATTCTCTCACGACTCAGTTCATCAAAATAATTAACTGCATAAGTTTAACAACAGTGATTTAATTTAATTAATGTGAACTCGCTTTATCTTTTTTAACTTTCTTGATGTAATGAAATTTTTAAAGGTTTCATTTATTACATTTCTTTTAAAACTTGGAGCTTGATTAAGGTACATAAACTTGTATTAATGTCAAGATATAATCACATCAAATTAAAAATGAGCCTGAAACCTAACGCAGTAGTTGTAAAAGCCCCATATCTTTTAGGTGTCATCTTCCGATAAATAGTGATTGGCCGTGTATGAAAAAGGAGAGATATGGCACAGGGCAAGGTGTTCAGCCCGGGAAGCGGTCAACGCTCCGTGTGTAAGTACAGAGCTGTTCTATATATAGCGCAGTACTTCGGAACTTTGATAACATGTTTAAATAAAACTAGTTTTACGGATTTTATCGCGTATATTAACTTATTTTATATTCTGACGTTTCGTTTGACGTCCCAATATCATAGTTAACCACGGCTACCTCCAGATTAAAAATTATTAATTTTGTTCCGATCTACGCAGTATGAACTTACAGTATCTGGAAGTCATGCAGTTGTATGCTTGATTGGGATTTCATTTTATTAATTGTAGGATCCCAAGCAGATGGTAGCAGCCAGCCATTTTCTATTGAAATTAGGATTTTTTTGATTTCAATAGCCTCGCAAAACATCCTTGAAGGAATCGGTGTTCTTTAGCGAGGTTTGTGGTCTATCAAATCTAATTTAGTGACGGGGCGACTGTACGTGTTCACAGACTGCAGACTTTCCGGAGCGTCGATTCATCACATCAGCTATGTGTTCTTAACGCGGTTTTTATTGATATTTTAGATTGTCCTACATAAGAGAGACCACTGATGACTGATGGTAAAACTGACTAATCTTCTTCGGCGGCTTGAAGTATGTTTTAATGGAAGCACGCTTCAAGATGTAGCCAATCTTGTCAGTGACACCTTTGACATATGGCCTCGCTCGACTGTGGCCGGCTTCACTCGTTCACTGTGACGTAGGCGCGAGACCCGAAGCTTGTTGTCGTGCAAAACTTGCTTGACATGTTGGAGCTTATGGCCAGGTGTTTACTGTCAAAGATCCTCGTGCCTCTGAAACAAAGATTTACCCACGGTAGCTAATGTGAAGGATGGTGATGATAATCACCATTTAAATATCTATCTGTATGGGTCTTTTTTCATACACAGTGTGGCTCAAGGTGTTATCAGGATCCGAATTACTAACACATCTAGAAAAGCTAAAGAATTGTTTGCCTCTAACTACATTGTGAACTGAATTTTAGAATTTATGGAATTAAGATGGCCTAAAAATGCAGTTACTTCTTCTAAAGGTAGAATTGTGAAAATGTCGTCTACGTACCGCTTGTAGAATCTTGGATTTACGGGAGAAGTAAGCAGGGCTTTCTTCTCAAAGTCTTCCATGAATATATCGGCGACAATGGGAGATACAGGTGAGCCCATCGCCGCACCATCTACATGCTTGTAGAATTCTTCCTTCCACAATAGGTAGCCAGATGTAAGGCAGTGTCTGAGTAATACTGCATATTTTACGGGCATGTTGTTTTCCTCCAGCCTTCTAGTTACAATCGAGATGCAGTCTTCAACAGGTAAGCATGTGAACAGAGACTGCACATCAAAATTGAGCATAGTTTCGTTGCCTGCCAGATTTAGGTATTTAATCTCGCTGAAAAAATGGTAGGAATCCTTTGTGTGTGCTCTTGTATGTCCCCTGAGCGGTAAGAGTATTTTCGCTAAGTTTCGAGCCAACCTGTAAGTTGGTGAATCGATTTGGCTCACTATGGGTCGTAGTGGAGCATTGGCCTTGTGTATTTTGGTAATCCATACAACTTCGGTGGTTTGGCACACGTAGTTATTATCGATTTTCCATACAGATTTAATTTTTCAGAGTGTTTTTATGAGGTCATTAGTTGTTTTAAGTGTGTTATTTGTTGGGTCGTTTTAACCTTTTTATAAGTGCTTGTATCCGACAAAAGTTCTTGTACTTTAAAATTTTAATCTGACGTATCCATGAATACTGTGGCATTTCCTTATCTGCGCAGAGAATCGTGAGTTCTGGTTTATTGCGTAGGTTATTCAACGCTTTAAATTCGTCCTTAGGTAGATTCGGTTTCGGCGCTGAACCTCGACGTAACATAGACGAAATGTCTTTACGTATCGCTTCCAAATCTTACTTTTGCATATTGTTTTAAATAAACAGTCCTCGACACTGCAGATAATTTCCTCGTACGGCAATTTTTGGTGTTATGACGAAATTAAGGCCTTTCGATAATACTCTAATTGTTGCATCATCCAGAGTTTGTTTTGACAGATTATAGACAACGTTTAATATATGATCCGTGTTTGTTCGAAACGTCGGGAATATAAAATAATTTTATATACGCGAAAAATCCGTAAAACTAGTTTTATTTAAATATGTAGTGTTCACGTAAATATAAGAAATCATTTTGATAGCATGATTTAGGCGACGACAGCGCCGCCACAGTGGTATAACCAACTCACTCACACCAGATGTAAATAACCAGACTGCCTACTGGGAGCAGTGTCAAGTTTAAGGCGACAGTAACTAATGGCAAGG
>JAGSMP010002923.1:0-29089 GCA_029286625.1 Parnassius orleans | reverse complement strand
CATTTCCTTATCTGCGCAGAGAATCGTGAGTTCTGGTTTATTGCGTAGGTTATTCAACGCTTTAAATTCGTCCTTAGGTAGATTCGGTTTCGGCGCTGAACCTCGACGTAACATAGACGAAATGTCTTTACGTATCGCTTCCAAATCTTACTTTTGCATATTGTTTTAAATAAACAGTCCTCGACACTGCAGATAATTTCCTCGTACGGCAATTTTTGGTGTTATGACGAAATTAAGGCCTTTCGATAATACTCTAATTGTTGCATCATCCAGAGTTTGTTTTGACAGATTATAGACAACGTTTAATATATGATCCGTGTTTGTTCGAAACGTCGGGAATATAAAATAATTTTATATACGCGAAAAATCCGTAAAACTAGTTTTATTTAAATATGTAGTGTTCACGTAAATATAAGAAATCATTTTGATAGCATGATTTAGGCGACGACAGCGCCGCCACAGTGGTATAACCAACTCACTCACACCAGATGTAAATAACCAGACTGCCTACTGGGAGCAGTGTCAAGTTTAAGGCGACAGTAACTAATGGCAAGGTGCCCCGAACTAAACAAGTTAAGGAAGCTCATTATGTCCACGAAACCGTTCGCTGAAACCGAAAATTGGGACAACTCATTTTCGTAAGTATCCTAATAGTCTTACTATATTACATATTTGAAAGTGAATACAGCCAAAGCCTAAACCTTATACAAATGTGAACATACCTTTGACAAATATGTGTATATTTTACAATACAAGTACAAGTACAATATTTTATTCGAAAGTATTCCGTATTTTTATTATATTCTAACATTTATTTTACCTGCAGCTTCGCTCGCGTGAACTTCAATTTAGAAACATCATTAAATGCTATTCCGTGCAAATTTAGCAAAATTCGATTACTTTTAGAGTCACTCGGTGTCTGTGTCTATGTCTGTCAAAGATTTTTTGAATTCTAAAGACTATTAGACGTAGATGATTTGTGTTGCACAATATAATAGCTACAGGAACACGTGCATCTATGTATATGTCTAGAAACACCTACTTTTTTATATCGGGCGTGTCTTCCGATGTATCAGAAGAAAGGTAAATTGTCTTGGAATCAAAATGTATTATTATTATTTACATTTTACTCTTTACATTCATTCATAATTAAAGTTAATTTAGTTTTAATAAAGTAATGATGAATTTCATGGTCTTCTATCAATTAACGGTATAAAGTTTATTTGAAATATTTAATTCATATCATTAGTCCTATTTAATATAGATTATTACCATAAAACAGATGTAGATATTTTTTTTACGTTCGAGTAGACTTTAAAATTTCATAAATGCAGTTCAATAATAATGTACTACCATGGAATAAAACTAATGTCACGGATTTATCACGTTTAATTTTAACTTTTTGAGGGGTTTTGCATCTTTGGATGAAAGTTCCATAAAACCCGCGTAAAGAACATATCGTTAATGTGAAGTCATATGTCGTATGTCATGTCATACGTCAGTGATATATTTAGTATCGTCCCAACGATTATATCGGATCTGATAGACAACAAATCTTTGCATTAGAACACCGATTCCTATCAATGATGATTCGCGAGGCTATTGAAATTTAAATAGGGAAGATGGCCGGTGCTTCCATCTGCTAAGGACCCCATAATTAATAAAATTAAATTGAAACCCAAGCTACTACTGCAGTAATTTTTACCAACTTTAATACTACTGCATCTATTCTATTCTATTCTATTATATTCTTACTATGACATCAGGTGGTCAAACACCTCAGTCCTCCCGTTACCATGGGTGCTGTAAAGTGCCCAAAACATCGGAAATTAAAAAGTTAAAATTAAACGCAAAAAATTCCTAAAATTTGTTTTATTCCTTATAAATTTTATTCACAGTGAACGTGGGAAGCACTAAACTCATAAACGGGAGTAGAAAAATGTTCGCCTTGTTGTGGCGATGAAAGAGAATCTGCGACCTCATACCGTCCCATCGTAAGAGGCGACATAGGAAAATAAACAGGAGATGGGCAGCATAATATCTTTCGGACAACAGATCAAAATAATAATAGCTGCGGTGGCCAACCCGCCTACCAAGCGTAGCAACTATAGCAAATATCCAGCCACTTGACAATTTATGGGGGAGTAATTTTTGCGTGAATCCGGAATACACAGACAGACAGACAAAGACAGACAGACAAAAATTCTGAAAACCACTAATTTGGCTTCAGAACCCTTTAATTAGTATATTAGAATTACAGACACGACTTTTCTACAGATTTATTATATGTATAGATAGAAGCGAACAATATAAAAATCTCTTAGTGTTGAATAAGCAAGCTACGAGATTTTAAATACTCTAAGAAAAACCTTATCAATTTTCATATTTTTGATATGTACGTCATTTATCTATTGAATTTTATCTATTGAAATTATTACACTTTTAAAATAAAATAACATAAATACTAAAAAACTAAACGTTTGAATTTTAAATAATTTAAAAAATCTAATTATTTAATTTTTGTAAGTTATTTATATTATTTCCTTTATAACTATGTAACTGAAGGCAAAATATACTACTTTTCCATTTGATGACAGATGGCGCTGTTTTGATAATAAATCACTGTAGTTTCAAATTATTTTACCAAGGCTATAACTATATTTTAATCTTTATTTATAAATATGGTATTTATTTGATAAACACCAGTCATACCGCCTATAACTAAGATATAATAGAAAAACTAACATCTAATGTAAGGAAAATACTCAAACTTCTTGTTTCGAAGTTCCGTAATCGGATAAAATGTAGCCTATAAGTTGCCCCGGGTTGCTAACTACCTACATACAAAATTTCATGTAAATCGGTCCAGTAGTTTTTGCGTGAATCCGGAATACACAGAGAGACAGACAGACAGACAAAAATTCTAAAAACCACTAATTTGGCTTTAGAACCCATAATTAGTCCCCTGGACTTGTTTTTTCAAGAATATATTAGAATTACAAACACGACTTTTCAATGTATAGATTTTTCAGATTATTTTAATTTTTAACTTGACCAATAAAAATTTAGGAGGTGGGAGAAGGAGAGTTAAATATTCAGGTTGCACACTACTTTTACGTTGTACTATTACGTTTGCATTTATGCAGCATACAGCTCAACATAGTTGTAAACCTTAATTACATTTGGAGATTAAAGGTGAACGCACATTTATCAGCACCGTACGCGCCGCATTTACTGATGGCCTCGCACATTGGCACGTACACGAAAAATTTTTTGTAATAGCCTGCTTATTGACAAGAAGAAAACAATAAAATTCGAAGAAAAAGAAGATTCTGAATTCACAATATTAATTTAAAAAGGCAGTATATAGAATATTATACGTTATATAAAGACTAATTAGATGATGAATATCGATTTTTCAGACTTTTGCATTTGATGGATGGATCGTCTTACGCATGTCTTCTCTGACGGCTCATTATTGCCTACACAGTAAAAATAAATACTCCGGAAATGAAGTAAAAATACATTACGAAACACATTTCGGGTATAATGGTGGAGTGATCATCTTGCCAATTGAAACTTAATTCTACTGAACCACTATAAAAAACACTAGCCACTGTAAACAATATTTCTCCACTAGAAAGGTAATCTAAACCACCAGTTTTAGGGAAAATCCACTAAGTTGGCAACATTAGGCGACACTGAGTATCAGCATGCGCTGAACGCGCCGCATTATTTTTGATGTCATCAGCATGCCTCCTTCAATATTCGGATACCTACCGCATTTTATAAAATACGCGCGTACGGTGCTGACAAATGTGCGTTCATTTAATTGAAACATCCTACAAAGACTGATTTTGCAAATCTCCATTTCACACTCTGAGAGAAAATCATCATAATAATTTGATACCTAAAACGAGAGATTTTTAAACTTTTCACCAAAAACATAGTATTTTAAACAGTAGATAAATATACAAATGTATTCACTATTTACGACGACTAGAACAAGTGCCTCTTTGGTATAGTGGTCGTAAACGTGGTTGCTGCGTTGCCGGCCTTTTAGAAAGGGTAAGCTCTTTTCTTGAAGGTCTTGTAAAATACAATTATAAATTGTTCGGTCTCACATGGAATACTGTTCTCATCTCTGGGCTCCCAGTGCCAGCTCCTTCCACTTGACCGCATCCAGCGTAGAGCGGCACGAATCGTCGACGACCGAGGTTCTTTTGATCGGCTCGATTCACTGGCGCTGCGAAAGATGTTGCATCCCTTTGCATTTTCTACCGTATTTACCACGGGGAGTGTTATGAAGAATTGTTCGGATTACTTCCAGCCGCCAAATTTCACCAACGCACATTGCGACAAAACTCACGTTACCATACACATCATCGGGATGTTTGTCAGTCCACTACATTGCGATTTACTAGAAGTATTCTTCTTCGTACGACTTCTTTGTGCGTCGTTTACCACCGGCGATTTTTTCCGGACTGATACTATAGGGTGGCGCATAAGTAACGTTATGATTTATTTAATGAATAACTTTTTTCATTCTGATTTTATTTAACGTTCGCGCTTATTAAAATTTAGATAATAGTTTGGAAATATGTTCACATTATGTTTTGAAGATAATCTTTCAAATGGTGCCCATTGTTTGCTTCGACCTGACGTGCTCTTTTGAGCATTTCCCATAATTTTTCTTAGAACTTCTGGCCCCAGCGCCTCTTCTTCTCGGATATTTGCCTTAAGCTGTTGCATGGTTCTTGGCTTACTGGCATACACTTTACCAGGTAACTCCAAAGCAAAAATCGGGACCCGTTAAATCGGGCGAACGCGGTGGTCAGTTAAAATCAGAAAAACGCGATATTATTCGATCTCAAAAATTTCGCGCAGGAGAGCCATAGTTGGACGAGCTGTGTGAGCTGTGGCTCCATCTTGTTGGAACCACAATCCTGTGTTGTTCTCTACCTCGGGCCTTAAAAATTTTTCAATCATTGCCCGGTATTGAATGCCATTCACATTAACCGCAACTTGTTCATCGTTTTCGAAAAAATATGGTCCAATGATCTTTTCTGAATTTATTCCACACCATACTGTGCATCTAAGTGGGTACATTTGATGTTCAACAATTATTCTTGCATTTTGTCTTGAATGGTCACGCATTGAGGTGAAAATGGGCCTCATCGCTCATTATGAGTTTGTGAATAAACTCGTTGTTTTCTAGGCACAATTCTTGCAAACGGTGACAATATTGAATGCGTCTTTGTGCATCACTTGTTTTTTACTCATGAACCAATTGATTCTTTTACGGTAAATTATGTAAAATTCTTTGTAAAGACCGCCTAGACATCACCAACTGCTGAGAACGTCGCCTGGTGGAAGTTTCGGGGTTTTCCTCAATGCTTGCTCGCACCCGAGCAATGTTCACATCATTTCGAACTGCACGAGGTCTTCCAGCACGCAGAAGATCACATACATCCCCTTTTGCCGAGAACGCTGTACCAATCGGTAAATTATTGGAGCGCTAGGTGCATTTCGAACATGAAAGAAATTTTGATATGATCTTTGTGTCTGAATAATCGAATGCTGACTTTCAAAATAAAATTGAACAAGTTTGGTTCTTTGTTCTGTACTTTACTTTGTGTCTTTCCACCATAAATTTCCCAAGTTTTTCAAAGTTAACTCTGAGAAAAAAACAAAAAAAAAAACGTAAACAAAAAATTTATTCACTTTTTAAATCATAACGTTACTTATGCGCCACCCTATACTTAGGGATCTACAAGAAACGAGCTTACTAATATCACAGAATAAATAATAGTACAAGAACTAATATTTAAAAGGCCAACGCACCTGCAATTCTGGCATTAGTTAATAGGCGGCGGTTGACACCATCATCAGGTGAGCCACATGCTCGTTTGCCCTCTTCGAAAAAAGACATACAGAATTAGACAATTTTATATTAGAGATATTATATTTATGTTCTTGAGGTGAAAGAAATTTTTGTGATTTTATTTCTAGCCGTTCGATCAGGGGCAGAGTTGAAAGTCTAAAACTCTTACAACTAGAATATTATATAACTTTTCGTAGGTCGTTCATGGAAGCCGAGGTGCCTCTTAACCTTGGGGCCTCTTGAGATTGGGAGCCCTGGGGACTGCCCGCCTAGCCTACGGTGGCTACGCCACTAAGTCAAAACACTCGTGCTCTGGAAGAACACGTTTTACAATTTTGCTGCTGCGGAATAAAAATAAAATCATAAGTTTTAATCATAATTATTATTCGTCTGTAGGCACAAACAACGCCTTCAAAAGTCGACGTGGGAGGAGGTCAATAATTTTAGGATGATTTACTTGAAATTAGCTTGCAAAATTATTGAGGACAATGATTTTGACGAATTAAAATTTGCCAACTTGCACTAATGTCGCGGAAGAAAGGTTCTCGAGTGACAGCCTGGTATATGTAAACTAAGTGTATGACAAGGAATATAAAAACAAGAGGAAGTAGCAAAACGCATAATTTGTAACAGAACCACTGTCATAAACTCACATACGCAAGAAAGAAATGTATACGGACAGTTGTGTACCATTTCAATAATTTTCGCGTGATTGGCTATTAAAAATAAAGAAAGGCATTATTATGTTACTCACCATTCACTTGAGTATGAACCATATGTTCTTAAAAATAGAATCATATTACTTTTCACCACGAAGTTTCTAGAATTAATGAGCAAATTTAGCTTCTTAACGTTAGATGTCGCAATAATAAATTCACGCTATTATAGACACAATTATAATAGATATAACGTTGACATTGCCCTACCTAACCTATACTGCTACGTGAATGATGTTAGTGGCGTAGTTACTCTTCCTGAAAGTGATCTGGCTTATTTCGATATTCAGTATATGATTATTATCATGTACATGAAATGGAGGATGAGTCGCTCGCGTCCGTAGCTTCGACCACCTAATCCAGGCCCACCCTACACGTGTCCTCCGGGTGGTGCTAAACAAGCGACAAAGCCGAAAGAACAGACTTGGCTCCACGCCGTGTGGTAGCGGAGTAAAATACCACCAACTACTTTCGCACCAGGTACAACAGAAAGAAATGACCCCGAGTTCCGCGCCCTTTAATGGGGTAGGGTGCGAAGAATCTCCGGAGGAAAACCGGCGACGAGGTTCGCCACCTCACGTTCTGTCTCCCGGAGGGCGAAAAGTGGATTGCGGGCCCGTCTGAAGATGGATGAAGTATGCGATATGATGTATGATAGAGGAATAGATGTGTTATGTAAATGAGACGAAACGGAAGGAAAGGATGCCACTACATGGCATGTATACCGCGTACTGGTCTGGTGTAGACGAGACAGAGCGGGCATGCTGAAGTCGGTATCATCCTTTCAGAAAGAATGGGTCAGTGAAAGAGTGAATGTGCGGTGCTATGGATACGAATGAAAGTGGGCTTAAAGTTGTTTGTTCTAGGGTCTAAGCCCACTAATATCCGAGAGCAGTTTTGGGAGATGGTAAGGATGGTGCTAATGAAATGCAAGGGTAATGAAAATATTGTTATATTAGGAGATTTTAATGGAATGGTTGGTGTGAAGAGGCTTGGTTATGAAAAGATATTGGTAACGTTTGGTGATGAAAGCATAAATGAGAATGGTGAAAGCCTCCTCACCGTATGTGTGGAAAATAATATTTTGTGACGAACACTTTCTTTCGTCATCGAAAGAGGTGGTGATAGAAGCATGATAGATTTCATAATTGTGGATGAAAGAATGAGGAGCGCAGTGGTAGATACAAGGGTTTACCGGCGGTCGAACGTAGGGACGGGTCATTACTTGGTCTTATGCCGAATTAATGGTCTATTCAGACGTTGGCATTGGACATCTGTGTCTATCACTGCGTTACAGCGTATAAGAACAGAGAGGTTACAAGATGAAGGTGTGAAAGAAGTTCAAATGTAGACTGAGAGAAAATATAAGTGGTATGGACGAATTGTGTATGAATGATTTAGACTTGGAGACTGTGTGGTATAATGTCAAGAAAGGTTTGGTGGATGCAGCTACCGAAGTATGTGGTGTACAAGACATCTAAATAAGAGAGTAAAAAGTAGTTCAAAGGAAAAAGCAAGAAAGAACTGATAAGAATGATAGAAGAGCATCGGATAACTTCCAGGCAAATATTAAAATGTTCTGGAAACTCGTAAGAACTGCCAGGGACATTCAAAACAGCCTAGAATGAATGCTATACGAGACCAGAATGGCTATATTCTGAATGACGAAGTTTCGAGTTTAAGGAGATGGAATGGAAGGAATTCTTTGAAAGCGTGTTTATGAGTGATGAGACGTTTGAATTAAATGAAATAAAATTGAAAGAAGACAAAAGAGATAGAGATAGGTATAGATGAAATAATGAAAGCAATGAAAAGTATGAAAGCAGGTAAGGCAGCCGGATATGATAGAGTATCACTCGATATGCTAAGGGCTGGAGAGGGAGTGGTGGCAGACCTGCTGTACACCTTGTTTAAATTGTGTTGGGAACTTAAGCGGGTACCAGGAGACTGGTGCAAAGCCGTGATAGTCCCAATATATAAGGAAAAGGATCGCAGCAGGACTGTAAAAGTACCGTGGTATCAGCCTTCTTAGCATTGTGGAAAACTGTATGCTAAGGTACTAATTGAAAGAGTTATGAAAGATACTGATGGAAAAATTTGGGATGTGCAAGCAGGATTTAGAAAGGAATGGGATGTACGGATCAGGTCTTTTCCATGCGCATGATCGCGAGAAGTTTTGACCAAAAACTAAAAGGTTTTGTGCGTTCGTGGACTTGGAAAAGGCTTGACAGAGTGGACAGGGATGTGTTATGGCAAACACTGAACTCATTTGGGTTGAGCGCTGGGTTGATACAGGCATTGAAGTCTCTGTATAGGGACTCCAGTGCTTGTGTCAGGATCAACGGGCCTACTCGGACTGGTTTGGCATCCATAAGGTGTCAGACAGGGCTGTGTGGCTTCCCGTGGCTGTTCAACCTATTTATGGACAGTTGTTTGGAAAATTTGAAAGTTGAAGAATGCGGTTTAAGAATAGGTGAGTTAACCGTCAAATGCCTTTGTGCGCCAATGATTAAGTCATACTTGCGTCGTCGGCGGCCGAGTGGCAAATTATGGTTACATAATGAACAAGTCATTAAAATAAAGGGAATGAAAGTGAACGCAAATAAGACAAAGTTATGGTTTTTGAAAGAAAGTAAAACGATATGTGAAATAACAAGGAATTGGTCGAGCAAGTAAATGAGTTTGTGTATTTGGGATGTGTATTTAGCAGGATGGTAGATATGATAAGGATATAGAACGACAGTGAACGCAGGAAATAGAGTAAATGGGGCTCTACACTCTATTGTGGAAAGTCAGAATGTGTCAAAAAGTCACGTATGGCAATTTACAATGCTATGTTAATCCCTACTTTAATGTATGGTAGTGAAAGTTGGTGTGTGGAAAAAGCACGAGTAGAATAAATGCTGTAGAAATGCGGTCATTAAGGAGTATGTTAGGCTGAATCTGAATGACAGAGTGAAATTGTGTGATAAGAAGAGTGTGGTTTGCAAGATGATATTGTGACAAGGATTAAGAAAGGAATGCTTCAGTGGTTTGGTCTTGTAGAAAGAATGAATGAGGAAAAAGTGAAAAGCAAATTTATATTGCAGAGGTGAACGGCAGAGTCGGGACGCCCTAGGCGAAAGTTTATCGACCAAATTGGCGATACATTGAAAATGGGCAAAATTAAGAGTACCCTAAACCGACGAGCTTGTATGCTGGGTATGTGGATGTGGAGGAGGCAGAGGTGTGTCAGGATCGTGCCAAATGGTAGTCTAAAGTTTCTGCCTACCCTCTGGGTGACAGGCGTGAGTGTTTAATGTATAATGTATTATGAAATGTATTGACTGAAGAAACTACAAAATATTTTTAAAAACTATAAAATTAGTAGAATTGCAAAATTTATTGGAAATTGTCTTGATGTATTACGTATATCCCCGTAATTCATAGCCGGCATATAATTAATTGTCTTTAATGGAAATTTATTGATTAAGCTAAATTATCATTTATGAAATGGAAACAAGAAAATAATAAAAACAATAACTTTTCAATTGTTTATTGTCATTAAAATAACACATTTTTTTTAAATTATCGTTTTCACTCATTAATATTAAAGTTTAGACGATAATTAATTCAGATACTAATGTAGATCGTGATATTAAGATCGCTTTTATTTCAGCTTCTTTCCAAAAGTCATGAGTATCACTAAACTACTTACTTACTTCTCTGGCTTAACAACCCTAACAAAAGAACATTCATAGGTTATCACCCCAAAATTTCGTATAATTTCATATGTTAGTGAATGAACAGGACTGTGATAAAATGTTATCGAAAACTTTAATATCGGCGTAGTCACAACACTATCGCAGCTATTTTTTTATCTACACTAATATTATAAAAGAAAACTTTGTTTGTTTGTTTGTTTGTTTGTTTGATTGTAATGAATAGGCTCATAAACTACTGGACCGATTTTAAAATTCTTTCACCATTCGAAAGCTACATTATCCACAAGTAATATAGGCTATATTTAATTTTGAACAAAAATAGGGTTCCGTAAGATATTAGGTTTTCGGACACAAGGTGTAAAAATCAACCAAAAAGTTACTTATTTGCGTACTCTGCCTAAACTATTAAAGATAGAACCATAAAACTGCTGCGGCGCGTTGCGAAGTAGGCGTTACCAAGGCCATGAGCGTGTGGGAGGAGTTTAGATCTATGAGTAAGTTACCCGCGCGGCTCATTCGCGCGGTCGGCCTCCAGCGGTCGTGCGTGAAGTCTAATAATTTTCGTGCGATTTTTTTGGGTTTCGTTGTTTAAACTACACCTACGCAAAAGTTCTTCTCAGAGCTAAACAACAGTTCTTCTTAGAGCTAAACAACAGTTCTTCTTAGAGCTAAACAGTTCTTTTCAGGGCTAACCAACAGTTCTTTTCAGGGCTTACCAACAGTTCTTTTCAGGGCTAACCAACAGTTCTTTTAGAGCTAGAATATTACGCATAACATTATCTTAAACATTTGAAAATGCCTAGAGAGCCAGGTCTCAACTTTCTAAACATAGTTCTCAAGCACGGGCAGCAAAATACGTCGCATGGGAATCTTCACCTGAACGTTCACAACGCCTTGCTGAACAAAATCAGAGAAACTCTCAGGTACGCGACGAGTCAGTGTCGAACGTTCACAACGCCTTGCAAAACAAAATCTGAGAACCTCTGAGTTACGTGCACGAGAGTCGAGGCTGGAGCGTTCCCAACGTCTTCATGAACAAAATGTAAGAACCTCTGACTTACGCGAACGAGGTCGAGTGTCGAGCGTTCGCAACGCCTTGCCGTACAAAGCGAGAACCTCTGAGCTACGCGCTCAAGAGTCGAGGCTGGAGCGTTCCCAACGTCTTCATGAACAAAATGTAAGGACCTCTGACTTACGCGAACGAGAGTCAGTGTCGAGCGTTCGCAACGCCTTGCCGTACAAAGCTTGAGAACCTCTGAGCTACGCGCTCAAGAGTCGAGCCTGGAGCGTTCCCAACGTCTTCATGAACAAAATATAAGGACCTCTCAGTTGCGCGAAAGAGTCGAGTGTCGAGCGTTTGCAGCGACTTAGAGCTCAGGCAGAAAGACAGCAGTTGTCCACAAATAGAGTTCGCAATCGAATTTTAGCTAACAGCAACAGACTGGCTTTCAGATATGATCCGCAGTTTGATTATGCACAACAAGCGTCCGTCCAAATCGGAGTCATGAATAAGATCTGCTCTAACTGCTCTGCCAAGAAATGGGCGGACGAACCTAATGGTATGTGCCTTCAGGTAAAGTTTGTCTTCCTAACCTGCAGGAGCCGCCACAACCAATAAAATCTACTTTGAAACAATCCATTATCTGGGTTTTTAACAAACATACGTAAATACAATAGTCTTTTCAAATGACTTCGTTTGGCGCAAAAGAAATCAGGAAGAAATTTTGCCCACTTTTAAAATTGAAGGACAAGTGTATCATCTAATTGGTAGCCTTTACCACCATCAGGCCAAAACCCACAGTTCTTGCAAATATATTTTATTTCGGATGCAGACCAGTTATCGTTGCGATCAAGCATCGCACCAACCTTAAAATGGATTTAATTCACGAATTACAGACCGCTTTAAATAATCATAACGTGTACATACGAAGTTTTAAACAAAACTTAGAACTTAACTCCTCAGATAATTTAAAGTTAATTATTCATTCAGATCGCACTCCACAGACAGCACACAGAGGCAGATATAATGCTCCTACTGTAAACGAGGTAGCTGTTCTCTTGGTCGATGAAGACAAAAGTCCCAGGGATATAGTCTTACACGGTAGAGACGGGCAGCTCAAAGAGTTTCTGAGCTACATCGGTCCTATGATCCACTACAGTATCCTATAATGTTTGTGACAGGAGAAGACGGTTATTATTTGACTATCCTTCAGCATTTTCGTATTTTATTCATTTTCGTGTATGCAATTTTATGCATTTAGATTAATGATTAGAACTAACTCTTTTAATCCGTTACATTATTACAGAGACTTATTTAGTCAATATTGTGTTGACATGATGGCGAAAATGATATCGGAAAGATTAAATTATATTTGTCGGAATCAACAAAGACTGAGGGCTGATGACTACATTCATCTCAGAGATGCCTTAAATCATGACGCAAATGTTGACCCATCAAATATCGGTCAACATGTCATATTGCCATCGTCATTTACGGGTTCTCCGCGTTTCATGCACGAGAAAACGCAGGACGCGATGACGTACGTTCGAAATTATGGTAGACTTGACTTATTTGTGCACATGTAACCCCGAATGGCCTGAAATAAAAGCCGAGCTGCTACCAGGACAACGGTCTTTCGACCGTCATGACATAATTTCACGTGTATTTCATTTAAAGATGAAGAAATTCATCAAATTATTTGTCAAAGAACAGATATTCGGTAAAGTAAAATGTTATATGGCAGGTGTGGGTGGCAAAAGCGCGGTTTACCTCATTGTCATTTGCTGTTCTGGCTAGAAACTAAAATACAACCAGATGAGATCGACAGTGTCATAGTTGCGGAGCTACCGATCAACAAATTGATCCGGTACTACGACATTATAACTAAAAATATGGTACATGGACCCTGGAGAACATAATTTAGCTGCACCATGCATGAAGAACGGTGTCTGCACAAAAATACCCTCGCCGTTTCATGAACGATACCCAGACCGGAGGGATGGGTATCCAGTTATCGTAGGCGCGATACAGGAAATGGCGGTCGGAGCACTACGCTACAAATCAGGGGCAACATGGTGACGATAGATAATAGGTGGATTGTTCCATACTCCCCGCTACTATGTAAGACTTTTAACGCTCATATAAACGTGGAGTATTGCCACTCTGTCCAAGCCATTAAATATATATGTAAGTATATAAATAAAGGTTCAGATCAGGCAACTTTTAGCCTTGAAACCCACATGAGGTCGAAAACTATTTAAATAAAGGTAATACGCATAGAAGCTGTCTGGCGCTTATTTGAATTTCCATTCACGAGCATCTACTGTAGTGCATTTGGCCGTTCATCTAGAGAGTCAAGGTGTATTTTACACCAGGGACAGCTCATCAAGTTGTCCAAAACCCACGCAATACATTACTGGCATTTTTGCTCTCTGTAATGAGATTGAATTCTTGAACTCTTATCATGAAGTCCCGCAATACTATACATGGGCAAATAATACATTCACTAGAAGGAAGCGTGGTGAAGATGTAGTTGGACATCCGGGGATAAAAAAAGCCGCTTTAGAGAGTCTACAGGATACATCCATCCCAATCAGAGTGTTTTATCTTAGGATTCTACTGCACCACGTACGCGGTCCGACCTCATTTGCATACCTTAAAACTGTAAACGGTATTGTCAAAGAGACGTATCAAGCAGCTTGCCGTGACCGAGGTTTACTTGAAAACGATGATCATTGGGGTAACACTTTAAGCGAAGCTTCGTTATCACATTGTCCAAAAACTAAGGAGTTGTTCGTAGTCATACTTTTATTTTGTCAACCATCGGAACCATTGAAGTTATGGGATACTTTCAAAGATCAGTTCTGTGAAGATATTAGACATCGTATCGACAACAAAATCAGGATAACACTTCACCCTTCACTGAAGTCATTTATAATGAAGTATTAATTGAAATAGAAACACTAGAACTAAACGACAAAATTTAAGTGATTTTGGATTACCTTCTCCTTCGTACCCAGAATAATACTATTGACACAATGGTACAACAGTATAACAGCAATGATCTAACAGCGTTTGTTAATGACAATGTGCCAAAATTAGTACCAGATCAAAGACATGCTTATGAGACTATTGTGGACAGCGTGAACAATAACATGGGAGATTATTTTTTGGACGCACCAGGAGGCACCGGAAAGACTTTTCTCGCAAATTTGATACTTGCTAGATACGGCAATCAGGAAGATAGCGATTGCAGTTGCTTCGTCAATTGCTGCAACTCTCTTGAACGAAGGAAAACTGCTCACTCTACGTTTAAACTCCGCTATCCGTATCTTTAGATCAACGGTCTACGTGCTCTATTCGGAAAAATGGGCCTCTTGGTAAGTTGCTGCAAGACGCGTCGTTGGTAATATGGGATGAATACCATGAGTCATAGAGCTCATGTGGAGGCCGTGGACCGTACTTTAAAGACCTCCAAGCTCTGCTAATGTCATGGGTGGTATCACTTTTGTATTTGCTGGAGATTTCGACAAACGCTTCCTGTCGTCAACAGAGGTACGCGAGCAGATATTATGAAGGCATGTTTAAAATCGTCTCACCTTTGGACATCTGTTCAACATTTGAATTGCGTACTAATATGAGAGCTCATCTACATGGAAATACATAGCAATTTTCCACAACAGCTGCTGAAACTGGGAAGGAATTTTCCATCTTTAAATTTGGGCACCGATTATGCGGTTACTTTGGATGAGTCTCTAGGGCAAATAGTCTATAATTTAGATATTCTGATAGATGCTATATATCCTGACATCAAAACTTACATCAAAATGATTTTCGTTGGCTGTGTTGTAAACAATAGTTTCTCCAGGAATGAAACAGTCAACGAAATAAACAATTTAATTATGCAGAAAGTACCGGGTGAAGTTAAGTGCTATAAATCCATGACACCGTCACTAACATCGAGGACGCAGTGCACTACCCCAGGAATTTTTAAATTCTCTGAACGCTGGGCTTCCACCTCATGAACTGTCGTTAAAAGTTGGCACGCCATAATGCTTCTCAGAAATTTAAGACCCCCAACATGTGTAATGGCACGAGACTTCTTATAAAGGAGCTAAAGATAATTTAATAGTTGAAGATTATCACCGGCCCTGCAGCTGGTGAATTAGCTCATACCAAGAATACCCATGATCCCTACTGATTTGCTATACCTTCAAAAGGCTCCAATTTCCAGTAAAATTTCTTTCACTCGATAAACAAATCCAGGGTAAAACATTCAAATTAGTAGGAATGATTTACGAAAAGAATGTTTACGCATGGGCAACTTTACGTTGCTCTATCACGGTCAGGGCTCCCGACCATCAGTATATTTTGTTACCAGAAAATAATATAACGTCAAATGTTGTGTATAGAAGCTCTACAATAATAGCTTAAGTTTTCTATCCTAAAACAACAGGTTGCACTCCGGGACTTAACAAATAACATCCACAGAAAGAAAATCTGTTCAGCCTGCGGATAGTGACTGCTTCGTCGATGTTAGTGTCGGTGTCTGTGAATTGACCTGGGAATCATTTTGTTTGCTGACCGTGTCTTTCCTGGGTAGGCTTTTTGCAGCGGTAACCGACATCCACGCGGGCGGGCCGCGGGCGACCGCTAGTTCAAAATATATTTACAGATAAGCCTTAGTATAACGAAGTAAGGTTGAATATTACTTGTAATAAAGTCAATTTGATATTTCCATGTTTAGTCAAGTTTACACAAAAACGGAAAAAATTACGTGCCTTTGGTACGAAACACCTCCATTCAAAATATTTTTCTTTTACTTTCGTTTTACACTCCAATATTGCCCAAAACGACATATTTTCGTATATATCAAGCAGCGATCCGTCAGCTCGCAACAATTTGAGCCTGCGACTAACAGTCAATTACCCTCTACTGTTACTAATTCTGACTCGCCTGCCCCGCCCACTTTGGGCTTCCTCTTGTTTTTTATATTCCGTGGTGTATGACGGCCCCCACTAGTACTAGGTGTAGTAACGACAAGTTTTGTGACATTCCTTGAGGGAGGACTATTTTCAGAAGTGTAATTGTGATCGGCTGTAATGATATTGCGGAATCTTGTCTAATTATTGAGAATTGAGAGGAGACCGGTGCACCGCTTGCTACTTTAACTGCTTATAGTTACCAAAAAAAGACTATCACGATTTTCATGTCGTTGGATGAAATTTTAGGCATTAATAATTTATAGACTAGTAACAAAATTTGCACATATTCAAAATTACGAGAACTTTGATACACTAGTAAGCAGTATAACTTTCATTTTCAGAATGAAATGTTTTTTATTGTGTTGATTTACAATGCAAATTAATAATACTTAAAAATCGGACCAAACTGGCTGAATGTAAAGAAATATTATTAAAAAAAAAATTGAAAAGTAGAATGGTCTAGAGTTTGTTGTTTTGCTATATCGGTATATATAATACATAATATTATAATTAAATATTTCTATCGATGTTCAGGAGACAGGCAATTGTCATAAAAATTACCCTTTTAGGTAGAGTTTGAATTTTGAAGCAGCATTTTTGACCTATGAGTTACTATAGAATTCACTATGATGTAACCTTAATGTAAAATAACATACGAGTAGGTACATAATATGTATGCAGATGTAAGTAAGAAAGATTTTGCCGCGTTATACCCAGTTATCTAACGCTGATAATGCAAAGTTCTTCGTATCATAGCAAATGGGATACGGCTGGTATTATATTTACTTTCATTGATGGCATTCGATAACATCGTCACAAATCAAGATAAGTAACATTTTCTCACAATCTTTAGCAATAATTTTGAAATTTGGTTCATTTTATTTAGAATTTTAACAAATAGCGTTTGCGAAAATGCTTGAGAAGTTTGTGTTCCTTTCTATGTTAATTGCATCAAGCGCATTAGATAATTGTGCTGATGGTGAATGTCCTGAATCAACATGGAAGAATAATGGGTGGAGATATTACCAAACGCAATTCTAGACCATTTCAGGTAAGAAATTAGTCACTTATCGATTCTTTAAAACTGTACTGTTTGAAAATGTTGAAATTTGTCTTGTCCATGTTCGTCTTAAGCCCTATGCGTTCGGTGACACTATTGATATTATAGAACATAGTGCTGAAGTTCAGCGACTATAATGATCCTATCGTCGGCAAATCGAAGGTGAGTGTTGTACTCGCCATTGATATTTATACTATCCTTTCTATGCTGGTAGCTTGAAACGTCTTTCAATGCAACGGTGAAGTGTTTCGGGATATAACGTCACCCTATCCTACACCTCTCTGCAGTTGCATAGGTATCGTACTCTGTTTCTCTATTTGGATTTCCATCGTAGCCCTAAGTTACTGTAGCACCGAAAATTACGACAGAATTAAAGGCTTTTGGCACATACGAATAACAAAGTGGCAGATTGTACTCCTCGATCTTTATAGGTACTATTTGCCGAAGGACATGTATGTGTATAGTAAGTACAAAGTCTTTTCACGAACCGGTTTGTTGGCTGGATATCTCAAGTCTACGTCAGGCGTGCGAGGCTATTCGTAAACTCTCTAAAATACACATCAAACATCAAGTACTTTAATCGTTCAACCTCTACCGTCTTATTACAAAATTACATGGTTTATTGATCGTCTCGTATTTTAACTGTAGTTTAAAAGTCTTACTTGCTGAAAGAAGTCCCTAAACCGCGGTGCCATTGTTTTACGAAATTTGACATTTGCTGTCAAATTCTATAGTTTACATCCAAGCCTTACATTTTAGTTCGTATATTTTCGCGGACTAGGTACTTTCGTGTAAAAGATTTTAGTTTGCCGGAGGTAGACGATAGCAGTCTTATTACAAAGTGATGTTAAGGAGCAAGAAAATAAAATATGTACTATTATTGGTTTTGTCGCGTTTAATTTTAACCCGACGTTTCGGCACCTATTCGTTCACAACACCCATGGTCACGGAGGAGTGGGAGGGTAACTGGGGTGTTGGACGTCCTGATATCATAGTTAACGATACCTTCAACTTTTAAATATAATTTCGCAAAGACGCGGCTAAAGGACTTATTTCGTGAGAAAGATTTCTTAAACAGTTTAAATCTGAGACTATCAATAAACCACATTTTGTAAAAGACGGTTTGAGTTTAATCACTTTCCGGCAAAAATTAAAAAACTCATTTAATACCTTTCTGAACTCTGACAGTGTCTGAATGCAACGCCCCAAGTCCCTGATTATTTTTAAATTGAAGTATTGAAACAGCGACAGGCGTGTTGAAGTTGTGCCTTCACCGGTATGTAGGTTTTGTGTTCAGTATTTTGATGGATTATTTTTGGGACTCAAGCATAGAAATAATAAAAGGACTCAAGCTAATCACAATTTTTAATTAAGGATCAAATAATTGTAATTTAGAATTTGTCGGACCATAATGATTATGGTTTGTACAAAAGTGGTCAAGTCTATAAATCCTGATATTCTAGTTTATTTATTTATTTATTTATACACTTTATTGTACTAAAGGTACAAACGGCGGACTTTATGCCTTATATTAAGTTAATTAGCTTAATGTGTTATAGATTATATATTTATGTGTCAGATGAGCTAAAGTAATGTTCCTTTACTTTTGTTTTAAAAATCCACTTGTTAGGGATTTTCTTATTGCTGGGAAGCGTATTCCAGAGTTTAGTTAGTATGTTAGTACTCTAGGTTGAAATCTAACAAGTATATCGTTGTAGCGGTGTGACACAGACTTATTCAATAGTATATTATGTCAAGACTGACTCAGTCGGTAGATTTAATTATTTTCACTCTCAAACTGTTTTTGGGGTGTAAGGCCTGGCGTCGACTACAGCAGAAACGCGTCGAATCGAAGCGAGTCTCATTTATTCTGGTGCGTCCATCTCTGAAGAATCGAATCGAATTGCTCATTCAACGCAAACTTTTCATCAAATTAAGTCGTTTTTGCGTCATGGACAGCTCGGATGAAGAGATGTTTTATTTCAAATACTTTTTATGAAGAGAGGAGAATTGAAATAGGGAACGGCGTGCTCCCAAATACTGGATACACGACATTTATATGAAAAGAAATAACTACGGCGAATTTCATCATTTATATCCAGATTTGAAAAGGGATCCTGTTAAATTTTTTCAATATTTTCGTTTATCCTATGAAAAATTTCTAGTTTTGCTAGACTTACTTAAGAATCAGGAGGCCCATTCCACCGGAAGAACGACTCGCTGTTTGCCTTAGGTAAGTATTTAAATTTATATTGTTATGTTCTACAACTTTTAACACCATGGAAAATCTTATCTTATTCGGCCCTTTACTGTCCAACTGTTAGGCAAGGGCCTTCTCTCAGGAAAAGAGGAAGATGGGAGGTCTTCACCATTAGACTATCGTTACTGTTTATTACATAGAAAAATAATAAGAAAACAATAGTTTTATGATCAGTAATAATCATATTTATTCCAATTTTTTAAATATATTAATGAACATGTTTTACATTATATTAGGGATATTTACAGGAACTTAAGGTACTTTGGCATAATCGTTATTAACTTACCTACACACCACTTTATAATTAATATAAGTTCCACCTATATAATTGTACTTATTTTCTGGGAAAAGTAATTAACTCCTCGAATTGCGCATACGAATCAGTTTGTGCCACAGAGGTTTGTGATGTGGATAAAACAAACCCTACACGTGTCCCCAGGTGGTGCTAAATAAGCGACAAAGCCGAAAGAACAGACTTAGCTCCTCGCCGTGTGGTAACGGCGTAAAAATACCAACCCTACTTTCGCACCATGAGGCACAAAATAAAAGTGGCCCCGAGTTCCCGCGCCCCTTTAATGGGGCAGGGGTGCGAAGAATCTCCGGAAGAAATCCGGCGACGAGGTTCGCCACCCGTCACGTTCTGTCTCCCGGAGGGCGAAAAGTGGATTGCGGAAGCCCGTCTGGCTATGCTAAATATATGTGGAGCAAAGAATGATAAAATGGATGAAGTATGCGATATGATGTATAATAGAGGAATAGATGTGTTATATGTAAATGAGACGAAACGGAAGGGAAAGAATGCCACTACACATGGCATGTATACCGAGTACCAGTCTGGTGTAGACAAGACCGAGCGGGCATGCCAGCGAGTCGGTATCATCCTTTCAGAAAGAATGGGTCAATGTGTGAAAGAGCATGGATAATAAGCCCAAGACTGCTATGGATACAGAATGAAAGTGGGCTTAAAAATTTGTTTGTTCTAGGGTCTTCGCCCCAGACATGTCTAAACCCACTTATATCCGAGAGCAGTTTTGGGAGATGGTAGGATGGTGCTAATGAAATGCAAGGGTAATGAAAACATTGTTATATTAGGAGATTTTAATGGAAGGTTGGCGTGGCTTGGTTATGATAGGATATTGGGAACGTTTGGTGATGAAAGTATAAATGAAAATGGTGAAAGCCTCCTCACCGTATGTGTGGAAAATAATATTTTGTGACGAACACTTTCTTTCGTCATCGAAGAGGTGGTGATAGAAGCATGATAGATTTCATAATTGTGGATGAAAGAATGAGGAGCGCAGTGGTAGATACAAGGGTTTACCGGGGTCCAGCGTAGAACGGGTCATTACTTGGTCTTATGCCGAATTAATGGTCTATTCAGACGTTGGCGGCATTGGACATCTGTGTCTATCACCGTTACAGCGTATAAGAACAGAGAGGTTACAAGATGAAGGTGTGAAGAGAAGTTCTAATGTAGACTGAGAGAAAATATAAGTGGTATGGATGAATTGTGTATGAATGATTTAGACTTGAGACTGTGTATAATGTCAAGAAAGGTTTGGTGGATGCAGCTACCAAGTATGTGGTGTGACATCTAAATAAGAGAGTAAAAGAAGTAGTTCAAAGGAACAAGCAAGAAAGAACTGATAAGAATGATAAAAGAGTATCGGATAACTTCAGGCAAATATTAAAATGTTCTGAAACTCGTAAGAACTGCCAGGGGACATTCAAAACAGCCTAGAATGAATGCTATACGAGACCAGAATGGCTGTATTCTGAATGACGAAGTGCCGAGTTTAAGGAGATGGAAGGAATACTTTGAAAGCGTGTTTATGAGTGATGAGTTTTGAATTAAATGAAATAGAAATTCCGAAAGAAGAGAAAGGGATAGAGATAGGTATAAATGAAATAATGAAAGCAATGAAAAGTATGAAAGCAGGTAAGGCAGCCGGATATGATAGAGTATCACTCGAAATGCTAAGGGCTGGATTGGGAGTGGTGGCAGACCTGCTGTACACCTTATTTAATTTGTGTTGGGAGCTTAAGCGGGTACCAGGAGACTGGTGCAAAGCCGTGATAGTCCCACTATATAAAGGAAAAGGATCGCAGCAGGACTGTAAAAATACCGTGATATCAGCCTTCTTAGCATTGTGGGAAAACTGTATGATAAGGTACTAATTGAAAGAGTTATGAAAGATACTGATGAAAAAATTTGGGATGTGCAAGCGGGATTTAGAAAAGGAATAGGATGTATGGATCAGTTCTTTTCCATGCTCATGATCGCGTAGAAGTTTTGGCCAAAACCAAAAGGTTTTTGTTCGTTCGTGGACTTGGAAAAGGCTTATGACAGAGTGGACAGGGATGTGTTATGGCAAACACTGAACTCATTTGGGTTGAGCGCTGGGTTGATACAGGCATTGAAGTCTCTGTATAGGACTCCAGTGCTTGTCAGGATCAACGGACCTACTCAGACTTGTTTGGCATCCATAAGGGTCAGACAAGGCTGTGTGGTTTCCCCTGCTGTTCAACCTATTTATGGACAGTTGTTTGGAAATTTGACAGTTGAAGAATGCGGGTTAAGAATGTGAGTTAACCGTTTAATGCCTTTACACGCCGATGATCAAGTCATACTCGCGTCGTCGGTGGCCGAGTTGCAAATGATGGTTACATTAATGAACAGTTCATTAAAAGAAAGGGGATGAATGTGAACGCAAGTAAGACGAAAGTTATGGTTTTGAAAGAGAAGAATGTAAAACGATATGTGAAATAAGAATAGAAAGGAATTCGTGCAAGATGAGTTTGTGTATTTGGGATGTATATTTAGCAGGGATGATAGATATGATAAGGATATAGAACGACAGTGACCGCAAAATAAAGTAAATGGGGCTCTACACTCTGTTGTGGAAAGTCAGAATGTAAAAAAGGCACGTATGGCAATTCACAATTTTTTAGTCCCTACTTTAATGTATGGTAGTGAAAGTTGGGTGTGGGAAAGCACGAGAATAGAATAAATGCTGTAGAAATGCAGTTATTAAGGAGTATGTTGGGCTGAATCTGAATGATGAAGTGTATGATGAAAGAGTGTGGCTTTGCAAGATGAAGATGATGTTGTGACTAGGATTAAGAAAGGAATGCTTCGGTGGTTTGGTTATGTAGAAAGAATGAATGAGGAAGAGTGACAAAGCAAATTTATGTGATAGAGGTGAATGGTAGAGTCGGAAGGGACGCCGCTAGGCGAAAATTTATCGACCAAATTGGCGATATATTCAAAATGAGCCAAAATAAGAGTATAGGTATATGAATCTGGAAGAGGCGAGAGGGTGGTCATGCCAAATAGAAGTCCATAGTCTCTGCCTACCTCTGGGTGACAAGCGTGAGTGTTTATGTTATGTTATAAAACAACTGGTGCACTAGTTACATCTTGCGAATTAATTTGATGTGGATAAAACAACTGGTGCACTAGTTACATCTTGCGAATTAATTTGTGATGTGGATAAAACAACTGGTGCACTAGTTACATCTTGCGAATTAATTTGTGATGTGCATAAAACAACTGGTGCACTAGTTACATCTTGCGAATTAATTTGTGATGTAGATAAAACAACTGGTGCACTAGTTACATCTTGCGAATTAATTTGTGATGTAGATAAAACAACTGGTGCACTAGTTACATCTTGCGAATTAATTTGTGATGTGCATAAAACAACTGGTACTAGTTACATCTTGCGAATTAATTTGTAATGTGGATAAAACATCTGGTGCAGTTACATCTTGCAATTAATTTGTGATAGATAAAACAACTGGTGCACTAGTTACATCTTGCGAATTAATTTGTGATGTGGATAAAACAACTGGTGCACTAGTTACATCTTGCAGGTAATTTGGATGTGGATAAAACAACTGGTGCACTAGTTACATCTTGCGATATATTTTGTGATGTGGATAAAACAACTGGTGCACTAGTTACATCTTGCGAATTAATTTGTGATGTGGATAAAACAACTGGTGCACTAGTTACATCTTGCGAATTAATTTGTGATGTGCATAAAACAACTGGTGCACTAGTTACATCTTGCGAATTAATTTGTGATGTGGATAAAACAACTGGTGCACTAGTTACATCTTGCGAATTAATTTGTGATGTAGATAAAACAACTTGCACTAGTTACATCTTGCGATTAATTTGTGATGTGCATAAAACAACTGGTGCACTAGTTACATCTTGCGAATTAATTTGTAATGTGGATAAAACAACTGGTGCACTAGTTACATCTTGCGAATTAATTTGTGATGTAGATAAAACAACTGGTGCACTAGTTACATCTTGCGAATTAATTTGTGATGTAGATAAAACAACTGGTGCACTAGTTACATCTTGCGAATTAATTTGTGATGTGCATAAAACAACTGGTGCATAGTTACATCTTTACGAATAATTTGTAATGTGGATAAAACATCTGGTGCACTAGTTACATCTTGCAATTAATTTGTGATGTAGATAAAACAACTGGTGCACTAGTTACATCTTGCGAATTAATTTGTGATGTGGATAAAACAACTGGTGCACTAGTTACATCTTGCAATTAATTTGTGATGTGGATAAAACAACTGGTGCACTAGTTACATCTTGCGAATTAATTTGTGATGTGGATAAAACAACTGGTGCACTAGTTACATCTTGCGAATTAATTTGTGATGTGCATAAAACAACTGGTGCACTAGTTACATCTTGCGAATTAATTTGTGATGTGGATAAAACATCTGGTACTAGTTACATCTTGCGAATTAATTTGTGATGTGCATAAAACAACTGGCACTAGTTACATCTTGCGATATATTTTGTGATGTGGATAAAACAACTGGTGCACTAGTTACATCTTGCGAATTAATTAGACGAGTTGGCATATTACTTTGCGAGACGTATAGATGGGAGTTGAGGTGGCTCTAATAACTACAGTGCTGCCCACTCGTGTATTGATAGAATGATGTATTTGGTATAGTTAATGGAGCATCTCTGGTAATCATCTCTTCGGCTTTACTGACAATACTAAAACTGCTCTCTTTACACTCATAAATGTGGTGGAAAGGTCTTAACAGTTTGGCCCATGTTTGTAAAAACTCACATTAGGATCTTTCTCTTTGTGGTCGAGAATTTTATTCCAAGTATGATTGAAATAATGACTATGAATTTGTAGATGTCTCTTGTATTTGCTTTTTGGTGGTACTATGGGCTGACACAGTTGTAGCTGGTGATACAGGTGTTGAGGGCAGTGATGTGTTACTTTTGTTCTTCATCACTCGATAGGGGGCAAGTTTGTTAGAGATTCGATTCATTTTGAATATATGGGGTTAAAAACTTAGCTCCTTGCCACATGTATAGGCAAAGTTTTCACGCTTGACCACTTTTAGTTTTCTTAGATTTATTGCCTTCCTGAAGTTTTCCCGAATCTTTTTCCACTTCTCCTTACATGCTCTTGCTGAAAAAAAATATGCATTTGTTATTTTTATTTCCTAAAATTTAATTCTCTAACGGGTGCTAAAATCTTTAAAAAGTACGTATATTCATAATTATATCAATTTTGTTTCAGATTTTTGGCCAGGTGGGATTGTGGTCAAGTACTGACTTATAATAAGTAAAAAAAAACTGGAAATTCTTTTCGATCGTTGGCTTTCAGTTTTAGAATGGTAGAAAAACTGTTACATCTTGAGAATTAATTTGTGATGTGGATAAAACAACTGGTGCACTAGTTACATCTTGAGAATTAATTTGTGATGTGGATAAAACATCTGGTGCACTAGTTACATCTTGCGAATTAATTTGTGATGTAGATAAAACAACTGGTGCACTAGTTACATCTTGCGAATTAATTTGTGATGTGGATAAAACAACTGGTTGCACTAGTTACATCTTGCGAATTAATTTGTGATGTGGATAAAACAACTGGTGCACTAGTTACATCTTGCAATTAATTTGTGATGTGCATAAAACAACTGGTGCACTAGTTACATCTTGCGAATTAATTTGTGATGTGGATAAAACAACTGGCACTAGTTACATCTTGCGAATTAATTTGTGATGTAGATAAAACAACTGGTGCACTAGTTACATCTTGCGAATTAATTTGTGATGTGGATAAAACAACTGGTTGCACTAGTTACATCTTGCGAATTAATTTGTGATGTGCATAAAACAACTGGTGCACTAGTTATCTTGCGAATTAGTGATGCATAAAACAACTGGTGCACTAGTTACATCTTGAGAATTAATTTGTGATGTGGATAAAACATCTGGTGCACGTTACATCTTGCGAATTAATTTGTGATGTGCATAAAACAACTGGTGCACTAGTTACATCTTGAATTAATTTGTGATGTGGATAAAACAACTGGTGCACTAGTTACATCTTGAGAATTAATTTGTGATGTGGATAAAATCTGGTGCGCTAGTTACATCTTGCGAATTAATTTGTGATGTAGATAAAACATCTGGTGCACTAGTTACATCTTGCGAATTAATTTGTGATGTGGATAAAACAACTGGTGCACTAGTTACATCTTGCGAATTAATTTGTGATGTGCATAAAACAACTGGTGCACTAGTTACATCTTGCGAATTAATTTGTGATGTGCATAAAACAACTGGTGCACTAGTTACATCTTGCGAATTAATTTGTGATGTGGATAAAACAACTGGTGCACTAGTTACATCTTGCGAATTAATTTGTGATGTGGAGATAAACAACTGGTGCACTAGTTACATCTTGCGAATTAATTTGTGATGTGGATAAAACAACTGGTGCACTAGTTACATCTTGCGAATTAATTTGTGATGTGGATAAAACAACTGGTGCACTAGTTACATCTTGCGAATTAATTTGTGATGTGGATAAAACAACTGGTGCACTAGTTACATCTTGCGATATATTTTGTGATGTGGATAAAACAACTGGTGCACTAGTTACATCTTGAGAATTAATTTGTGATGTGCATAAAACAACTGGTGCACTAGTTACAAAAATTTGTGATGTGGATAAAACAACTGGTGCACTAATTCATCTTGCGAATTAATTTGTGATGTGGATAAAACAACTGTGCACTAGTTACATCTTGCGAATTAATTTGTGATGTGGATAAAACAACTGGTGCACTAGTTACATCTTGCGAATTAATTTGTGATGTGGATAAAACAACTGGTGCACTAGTTACATCTTGCGAATTAATTTGTGATGTGGATAAAACAACTGGTGCACTAGTTACATCTTGCGATATATTTTGTGATGTGGATAAAACAACTGGTGCACTAGTTACATCTTGCGAATTAATTAGACGAGTTGGCATATTACTTTGCGAGACGTATGTAGATGGGAGTTGAGAAGTGGCTCTAATAACTACAGGTGCTGCCCACTCGTGTATTGATAGAATGATGTATTTGGTATAGTTAATGGAGCATCTCTGGTAATCATCTCTTCTTCGGCTTTACTGACAATACTAAAAACTGCTCTCTTTACACGCACTCGCAAATGTGGTGGAAAGGTCTTAACAGTTTGGCCCATGTTTGTAAAAAACTCTACATTAGGATCTTTCTCTTCTTGCCGGTCATGAGAATTTTATTCCAAGTATGATTGAAATAATGACTATGAATTTGTAGATGTCTCTTGTATTTGCTTTTTTTTGGTGGTACTATGGGCTGACACAGTTGTAGCTGGTGATACAGGTGTTGAGGGCGGTGATGTTATGTTACTTTGTTCTTCATCACTCGATATAGGGGGCAAGTTTGTTAGAGATTCCGATTCATTTTGAATATATGGGGTTAGAAAACTTAGCTCCTTGCCATAGCGTATAGGCTTAAAGTTTTTCGCACCTTGACCACTTTTAGTTTTTCTTAGATTTATTGCCTTCCTGAAGTTTTCCCGAATCTTTTTCCACTTCTCCTTACATGCTCTTGCTGAAAAAAAATATGCATTTGTTATTTTTATTTCCTAAAATTTAATTCTCTAACGGGTGCTAAAATCTTTAAAAAGTACGTATATTCATAATTATATCAATTTTGTTTCAGATTTTTGGCCAGGTGGGATTGTGGTCAAGTACTGACTTATAATAAGTAAAAAAAAACTGGAAATTCTTTTCGATCGTTGGCTTTCAGTTTTAGAATGGTAGAAAAAACTGTAAGAACGATCGTTTATGAAACTTGCATTCCAATATGGAACAAAATGCAACCAAAACCACCCACGGAACACGAATGGAAAAAAATTGCAAAAGCTTTTTAGCAAAAATTGAATTTCCCTAATTGTATTGGTGGGTTGGATGGAAAGCATGTGGTAATCGAATGCCCACACAATAGTGGTTCCATGTACTATTGCTATAAAAAACATTTTCTATTGTTTTGTTGGATTTAGTTGATGCTGAATACAAATTTACGCTTTTGGATATAGGTGGTCTCGGGAATCGCTGAAACAAAACTAACTAAATGTTCCTAGAGATACATGCTTACCAAGCACAGAAGAATATATACCCTATGTAATTGTAGCGGATGCGCCTTTCCCTTTGCGAAGATTTTTAATGAGGCCTTATCCTGGCAACCAAACCATAAATAATGAAAAAAAGAAATTTTTTAATTAAAGTCTAAGTAGGGCTCGTAGTGTCAGCGAAAATGCTTTCGGTATACTGGCAAGAAGGTTTAGAATATATGAAAGACGATTGTCCTTGACTCCTGAACATGTAAACATTGTAGTAGCAGCAACAATTGCTTTACATAACATCTTGAGAAATAGCGCGACTTATTGGTCAGAAGAAGATTTGAGAGAAAATGTGAATCACGGTTTAGTAGATTTACCTCGACTCGAGGGTAATGCGTCTCAAGTCGTATTCGAAATTAGAGAAAAATTCAAAACATAGTTTTGGAACGAAGTTCCTTATCGGACGGTACGAATTTGGCGGATGGGGGCTAGGCGAGAAAAAGTGTAAGATTTTTCCGTCACGACCCCTTTTGACGTAGTGTAGACGGCCTTGGCGGCTATAAGGAAGCGAGATGGAATAATATCCATCTCCCTCGCACTTTTCTTATCTTGTCATGCAAGAAATATTATTTTATTTTAAATGACTCTTCATTTTAATAGACGCTAGTATGAAACTAAATTTTTACGGATTATATCGCGTTTAATTTTAACTTTTTATAAAGCACCCATGGTCACGGGAGGGACTGAGGTGTTTGACGTCCCGATGTCATAGTTAGCCCGGCTACCTTCAGTTTTTTAATATTAATTTTTGGTTCGAATCTACGCAGAATGAGCTTACAGTATCTTGAAGTCTAGCAGTGGTATACTTGGGTTTGGATTTAATTTTATTAGTTATAGGATCCCAAGCAGGTGGCAGCACCCATCCATCTTCTCTATTGAAATTATGATGTTTTTTAATTTCAATAGCCTCGCGAATCATCCTTGGTAGGAATCGGTGTTCTTTTGCGAGTTGTGGTCTATCAAA
>JAGSMP010002922.1:0-13986 GCA_029286625.1 Parnassius orleans | reverse complement strand
ATGCTGGGTTTGGTTTAATTTTATTAGTTATAGGATCCCAAGCAGGTGGCAGCACCATCCATCTTCTCTATTGAAATTATGATGTTTTAATTTCAATAGCCTCGCGAATCATCCTTGGTAGGAATCGGTGTTCTTTTGCGAGTTGTGGTCTATCAAATCTAATGTAATGGCGGGAAACAACCACGCTCTTGCAGAATATCAGCATCATACTTCTGGGTTTCTTATGGTAAGTTTTTTAGAAAGTGTAGTAACTATCGAACTTACAGTTACCTGTAAATACCACCTGATAGTTAGTGGTCACTGCAGTTCACGGATATCTGCAGCCAACATCAAAAAAGAAGGCTATAGATACCATTCTTACTAGAAAGGAATTATTCCACCGTAGTCCTCAGGAACATTCGTAGTCTCACCCAGACCACGTAGATTACCAGATTTGTTTCAAACACAAATGTTGATTGTTTTAAACACTTATGAAAGTTGAAATCGACCGCCAGTGCAAAACGTAGAACTAAAGAGAAGGACCGGCAAGTAACTTTAGGGTACTTAATAAGAATTGTTAGACACATTATTCTATAAAGATATTAATTATGGTAATTATTAATATCTTTAGAATTTTGTTTTATATGATAAGTCGATAATTTTATTTTATTCTCGACGCTTTTGCGCTTCATACCACCCATCAGAGAGACTGAGGTGGTTGACGTTTTGATGTCATAACTGACGAAAGCTACCTTTACTTTTATAATATTGTGATGTAGGAAGGTGTCAATTAGAAAGACGTATTGATTCTTTATACGCAGAACGAGATTACAGTATTTGAAGTTTAAGTGTTATGCTTGGATTTTAACTTTAGGATCCATCCAGCCATCCAGCCATCCAGCCATCTTCTTTTAAAACTGTTTTGCAATATCCTCGCAAATCATCCTTGGTGTTTTGTTTGCGAGAATTTGTGGTCTATCAAATCTGATTTAGTGGCTAGGACGATTCTGAACATTCTGTAGACTTCCAGAGCGTCAGTGCTTCACTTCTGTTATAAGTAAATAATATAGCTATTGTAGGAATTTAAAAGTTCGAATTAAACGCGATAGAATCCGCAAAATTAGTTTTTCTTTTTAAATAAATTGAAATTTATGTACAAGCATGTTCTTGGAAACATGAAGATTGAAGAGTATTCATGTTAAACTCTTCAAAGAAAAGAGAATTCTTTTGGGTGACTCTTGAGGTATTGATCGAGGATTGGGTGTGCCTATGTTGTAAAATTCAGAATCCAATGTTCAGCAATAAATGACTAACTGTTAGATAATGTTTATTGGTATTAAGATTTTATTTTCTTAAGGGTAATGCTTTAAAGATTTAAATAACTTCGGTTTTTGACACATGGTGGTACATTAACTGATTGACGTCGATATTTAATTTTAAGAGTATTTCTTTATCAAAACTCTAGTTCTTTGAGTGTATTAGTTGTAAGGTCGCATATTGCATTATAATTTTAAGATCAGTACGTGCTTGCTCAGTAACTATTCGTAGCGGCTTTTACGTACCTGATTTAAGACCTCAGCGCTTTAGAATCTCGTTTTGTTTATAATTAGACAACTGGAGATTATGGCCTCTGCATCTTTTTAAGAAATTTAAACATGTTAGGTATCTGCGGACTTGGTCATGAGATCTTCTAATCAACGAATTATATTTGTTGTTTCCAGTAAGCTTCACATATAATTCTTAAATGACGAAATGGGGTAATGGATTCTTCGACTAAAGCATTAAAGGTCATAATGGGGATACACCTAGGTTTAACTGGCTAGCTAGGTGCATTTTTATTACGTGTTTCAATTATCATGCGTACTACTCTAACGAAGTGTCAATAAAGTAAAACGTGGAGCAATATTATATTAACATAAACAATACGTACCATGTACATGTTGTGCATTTATACTGAAATTATAATCTTTATTTGTGAATCTCCAGAGTTATCAATTAAATTCAGTGCTACATGATTAATAAAGGCATAGACAAGAAGACAGTGATAAGGGTCAATTTGCAGGATGTGAGGTTACACAGATTTCAATTATGCATCATAAATTAGACTTTTGTGGTAAAGTTACGTAAATAAACGATATTATCTACTGGATAACACGTAAATACAGTAGTAATGCCTAATTATATTTGCACACGTCATGTTTGTTCATTTTCAGAGATACGTATGTGTTATTTAAAAATTAGAACTTTTAACCAGGCCTGAATAAGTTTGTTAAAACTCCATATATACAAGACTTTATTATATATTTTAATAATCATGTTGTAAAATCAACAAATTGTTTTTATCTGTGGGTCATATTGTCTGTGGTTGATGTCTCCTTCCTTCCGGCTCACCACATACACTCGAAGATCCGTTTTGGGATTCCGAACGTAGCAAGTGCATATAAAATCAAGAAACGGTTTTTTTCCGTTCCCAACGCAAGTCTTCCATAGATTTTGTATGAGTCGAAACAAACATTCGTAAATTCTACGAACGCGCTCAGTATGTTTTTACATGTAATCTTATATGTTTATCTCTTTTCGTAATCTATCATCTTATTTTATTTAATAATTCGTCGAAAGAGTTTACAGATATCCATATTTAAAAATATCTTTGATAGATAGATATTTTTACATAATATTGACTATAAATCTTATGTTTATAAGGATGCACCCAGTAACAATGATACAGCAATAATGGAATCGCATTAGAAAGTCGTCGTCATTATTCGCTGGCAGAATGTCTAGACTCAATGGCTAGCATCGCTCAACTGAGCCTTGTTATTCCGAACGGCAATAAACGTATGTGTGTGATGTATTTACGGAATTCGAACGGGTCGGCCACACATTTGGGATCCTATTTTGCCCGAAAATTGCGAACGGAAAACTAATGTACGTGTGTGACGGTTCTGATTTTATATGGATCTTTATGTTCGAATCCCAAATTGAGTTCCGAAACGGAATTCCGTATGTATGTGGCCAGCCTAAAATAATACCTATGTAACATAGATTATCGTATATCTATTATAGTAACCACTACTAGAAGTATACCACGACATAGCCATGGTATGTTGCTAGTAGTGCCTCTGGTTTTAATTTTTCCCAACATATAAAGGACGAATGCAAATTGGCAATTGTTTACAATACAATTAATTTGAGCTCCACGACATATCATTATCTATAAGTATTCCAAAATCTAAAAAAAATATAACTGTAGTAACAGCTAATAGGCGACATAATTTATAAATAATGAATTTTAATTTAAGTCCCAACAAAAGTGTGGCGTTGAACCTAATGACATGGCAACAAAAGTTAGGTCATCAAAATTTGATTATGTTAGGATGCATTAAATAAGATAAATATTAAGTTTGAAAATTCGAATAATCAATGTGAGAATTGCACAAAAGGTAAACAACATAGGAAACTTATAGTACTATTTTTAGAGCAGCTGTCCATATTATGAGTTAATACATAACATATATTTTTGCGGTCCATAGAGAAAGAATCCTTAGGTGAGGCAAAATATTTTTAATTATGAAAGATGATTATAGTAGCTACAAATTTGTCTATTTTATAAAAATAAATTTGAACCTCTGAAAAAATAGAATTTTATACTATTATTTGAGAAACAAACAGGTCATCAAATATTAAAATAAGGAGTGACAATGAAGGAATTTATTAATAAAGATGTTCAGTATATATTTAAGAAGAAGGGCATAATTCATCCACATCGGTGAGCTATACAACCAGAGCAGAATGGTAGGATTAAAAGAGAGTTGTGAACAGTAGTAGAATCAGCTAGAACTATGTTGTCCCAAGCTAGTTTGCAAAATAAGTTGTAGGCTGAAGCGACTACTACAGCAGTGTTTATACTAAACCATACAGCTAAGAGTAGGGAAAGGCAAGACGCCTCATGATTTGCTATTTCAAGAAACCTTTGACATAAATTATCTACAGGTGTTTGGAACAGAAGTTTATGTTCACATACCTAAACAAAAGAGACATAAATGGGATGAGAAGAGTAAAAAGGTATATTTGTAGAATATGGAATACAACAAAAGGGTTATATAGGATTTGGTTTCCTGATACTTAAATAGTTAATACTTTTAAGATTTAATTTTATTGAAGAAGAAAAAAGAATAGGGAGTGTAGCATAGATAAAAAGAAAGGAGAAGAATGAAAATAAGAAAAATCAATCATATTGGAATGAACAAGAAAAACAGAGGAGACATGCAATGAGGGACAAGAAACTGAGAAGGAGGTAGAAAGGGTAAAGGAAATAAAAAACAAGTTAAAAGCACAAGGAGATTGAGACCCAAATAACCGAAAATTAACCCTAGATAGCTAACGTTCGTCAAAATGACGAGCATCTAATAAATATCTCTCCTTTTCTAATGGTTTCATCTACACACCGCGGTTTCGCGCCAACTTAATGACCGCTAGAATGCGTCGCGTGGTGATCGCTTTAGCCTGAAGTAATTTTGTTTTGAGATATTTATTGCATACTCGTCAAAATGACGAATGGTTATGCGTTACTTTTTACACCGGTACTTGTGTTGATTTTTATGTTTTTTTTTAAATTAAAACGTTGAATGAATGGCTGCAAGGTCGATCACAGATGACGATATTGTTCTTGCGTTGTTAGAACAAATGACTTTGTCCAACTTGTGCCAAAAATTCTGAGTCATTTTATAATTACCGTTGATATTAATTCTTTATAACACCAAAAAGGAAACGAAATTTCTAAACCATAGTTCTAATTTAGTCATTCTAAGATTTAGTGCCTTACTGATTTCAAAAAACATGTGTCATTTAATATTTGTGATTTAGTACTTAAAAGTTAAATAAATATTAATTTTTAATAATTATCTTTAATTTATATCCATATATCCTATAAATATAATAAACCTGATTAAAATAAAATTTAATTTTAATAAAAACACATTTAAAAATGATCGTCAAAACTGAATGGTTAGCTTATCATAGTAGTTCAGGAACGTTAGAAGGTAGGGTTAAGAAGAATAAGAACTCAAAATAAAACATAGAAGGAAAGTTAAATAAATTGTATTTAGGACAAGATCGAAGAGAAGTAAAAAGCCTTCTTGGGCATCTGACTATTTGTTCTTGAGCTATGAGGAAGCTATACAAGGTGAAGAGGAAAAGGTGGGAGGAAGCCATTCACAGACTGTTATACACCTTAGGAAAAAACACATGAAGTGAAGTATCAGATATACAAATAGATAGTCATTAGTAGTAAGTGCTGCTTAAAGTTAAAGAAGGAGGTAAGTTTGCTAGATTAGTTGCACGTGGTTTTGAACAGTCATGTGATGATTTTGAAGTTTTGTCCAGTAGCTGGATTAACAACTTTGGGATGTTTATGGCAGGGCAAATCAAAAAAACTACCAGTATACCAAAAGATGTCACTGGAGCTTTTATCTATGGAGATAGAACAAAATATTTATTTAAGACTGCCTTGATAGGAAAATAGTTAAATTAAATAAATTTTTATGGTTTAAAAATCTCCTAGAATGTGGAATGATAAATTCAATACATTTATGGAAAATTAAAAGTTTGTAAGGTCGAAGGATGATCCATGTTTGTATAAGATAATAGTGAAAGATGATTTTATGTATATACATCTTTATGTAGATGATATATTATATTCGGGTCAAATGAAAAAAGTATCTAATTTAAAACTTTAATGTACTCTTAATTTTAAAAGAAGGATTACGGTTTAGCTAAGACCTATTTAGAATTAATAAAATGTTTTAGTCTGGTGTGGCTGTCATAAATCAAACTAATTATTTAAAGAAATTGTTGATAGATTAAAATACATCAGACAAAGATTATAAATACACTTATATACCGTGTGGAAACGCCCGAGAACGAAGACAGATGATAGTTCTAAAGATACCTTTGATGATGTGTTACAAAGAAATTGATCCTGAAAAAAATCATCTTTTCACAACGTTTTATTAACTATTCACGCTCCATCATGTTAGTACAGCTAAATGAAACGATAATTTCATTAAAAATCATAAAAATACTTAAAATATATAATAATAAATAATAATAAAACCAGCAGGAATTACTGAATTACAATCAGCTGACTAGGGTCAATGTACGGACGCCGAATTGCGCGCCGACACCTAGCGATGGTACACAATACCTAATAATTTACAACACTTGTCTAAATTCCTAATTTATCTACTTAACCTCACTATTTTGCCATTGCTGTTTGCTCAATTCCTTCTTTTATTCACAGGATAAATAAACCAAATACCTGGTTCGATTCCCTGCCAGTAAAAATTACTTAAATGAAATGTTAATAAGGTTAGAGTCATGCTTTTTATCCATCGTAGGTATGTTTATTATTATGATGTATTCAGTTATGTACCTATTCAGATAAGTTCAGTACTAAGTTATTTAAACAAAATTAGGTATGAAACAGCTTACTGACCTAAATCCTAAGTGGCCTATGAGATTCTCCAAGGCACACAACATGTTGCCGTATTCACGAGCACTATAAACGTACTTATGTTAGGCATTATTAAAACAAAATAAGAAAACAAAACGTAATAACAAGTAACAACAAGAATGTGTAATAAACAAAAGATTGAACGTCGCTCATGCGCACGTGATAGTCAACACGGAACTGTCTCAAAACTAAAATTAATAATCAATCCCACAAAACAATGCGCACGAGGTATTCGTAACGTCCTGAAGCACTGAGCACTCCACAGACCGTTAAACCGTTACGACATTGCCAACGTTTATTTTATTTTAAGTTTAGTTACCATGAATAGTCTTCATATGAAATTTTGAAGTAATGGTTGTTTTTTTAATACAATTACACAATCAATTGTATCCTGTTGCAACAAGCAGTTCTTTACTATAAAAATATATTGAAATTAATAAACTTACCTAATTGGGTACTCAGTACTACACAATTATAAACACTATTTAATTTTGTATAAGAAAATAGAAATGAAAGTAATGAATAATTTAATAGTTCAAATCAATTGCAATTATATACAGTTAATTAATCTATCAGAATTAATGTAAATAATAATACTTTTACTTCATTTAATTGACTTTCCGTATTTAATCCGACCAATACTTTGAAATTAAAAATGGTACGTTAAAATTATAAAAATTATTTGCAAGATTTATAGTGATTGCCGCCTCTAATTTATGTCGCCGGCAAACTAAATTTCAGTGCAACATGGCAGTTTCCAACACCAATTTGTCAAATCCCCAGAAAATCCATGTCAAATTCCTAATTTAGGACAAATTTCAACAGATTCTACTAATTCCTCCTCAATTTTTATTTAAGAAATGAATCAATTTTCAACTAATATTATAAGATTTATTTTTAACTAATATTTTTTTATTAAAAATAAAGAAATGAAAGGCATTAAATGATACACAAAAGTTGCCGAAATAAATCCGAAAATTAAATGTGGATAATGAAGATATTGTGGTCATTCGATATTCATAAGTAACCTAACAAAATGTTAAGATAAGTATTTAGATTTCAAAAGGGTTCTGACTTGGCTCTGGCTATCGATTTTCAAAATTCCCGTATTTTCTCCGCATAATACCACCCTATAAAAATCTTATAAACTTTAAATTCTCCGCAATTTTGGGAATTTCATGCCGTCGTGTACCACAGCACGAGGCGACACGAGCCGGCCGGGTGCGGTAAAAAGTATGTGAAAGGGAAGGGTAGAGTGAGTAGGCATTGTTTCACACCGAGCTAGATAAGAGTTCGGCGTCCCTGAGAATATTGACCCTATTGTCAGTTGATTTTATTTTAATTTTCACTGCTGGTTTTATGTTTAAGTATTTTCATGATTTTTTAATGAAATTAGCATTTCATTTACTACTAACATGATGGAGCAATAGTTAATAAAACGTTGTGCAAAGATGATTTTTTTCCGGACGAATTTTTATAATAGCTTTAAGTTTGCTAAGCATAAAAGCTGAAAGATGGTTTTCTATGTTTGACCTCAGATGAAGTAAAAAAGTACATCGCACTAAGAATAAGAAACTGTCGCCTATAACTTTAGTGTGAGAGAAGTGTTGTTACTTTTGTTTTAAAGTCCCTGAAAATTGAGATAAAATATAATATAGTAATATGCGGTGCGAATGGAATATATCTGCCTGTTGTATTAAATTTCAACAATTTGACAATTCAAAACTAGGCGATGAACGTAGAGGCGTCTATAGTAAAGATAAATATATTTTCTATAATCCCTGTTCTGAGAACTTGACGAAGTCCACGTTTTGTATTGTAAATGTCTAATCAAATTATTCTGAACAAACCACACTAGATGAGGATTAATTTCGGCTCAGCCTTTAGCAGCTACCCATTAATCTTTTATTAATATATTCGTGGAAACCTTAAACCATAAATAATAAAAGTAAAATAGTTTGCAAGTCCTCAAGAATTAAAACAATACTATCAACGAGTAAAAAAATTATTTACCTTGACTTCTATTTGATATAACTAATAACACGCTATTAAAAAACAATTATGTTCACTACATATATTTCTATGACTTTACTTACAATTTACTGAACCAAATCTTGGGCTATTAGAAATAAAAATACTGGCAACATTATCTAGTTGCGTCATCTCGGAGGTTGATATTGTGTTCCGAAAACTACAAAATAGTGTTGGAATGATAATCTATATAAATAAATGATAGAGGCTTGCAGTTGTGTGCGCATCACGGAAAAACTACTGATAGATTTCAATTAGGTTTTCTAAGTTTTATTTCTTATACACTTATCTAAAAAAATATTGCTATATCTTCATTTAATATGAAGTAATTAAAGTTTTAAGAAATTAATAAGCACTACCTGTTCAGTGATGTGTGATTTCTGTCGCGGAGATGTGGGGCAAGCGGTGCGCGCATGCGTAGGAGAGGGAAGTCTTCACCTCTGCCTCATGAGATAAAGATAGCCAGGCGCATTATTTGCGCGAGCGATCTGATGCTGTTCAGTTTTACCTTCATTAATTGACCCCTGTAGAGTCCTAAAGTTTTCTAGTACTTTTCACCGTTAACTAATTTTCATATAATTAGATTTCACAGTCATATTTATATATTTATTAAAATATATAGTTAAAAAGTTTTGTTCACTTTACTTTGTACATCACGTGTATTGTTTTTGCTTCATTTAATTACATAGGACGGCATTTTATAGCCAAATTTATTGCACGATTGATTGAAGTTCGATGCATGTGTGTGTGACCGCGTGTGTTTACTTAAAGGAGCTGAATTTAATGGCTTCACCAATAATAAAGGCCGCTTTATCTACCTTTTTACTTCATCCGAGTGTTTTAAATCTATACAAATAAATAAAATTAGTGTTTATTTTAATGTCAAATAACAGCTTTTACTATATGCATATGAAAGTATATACGGTACTTATAATAAAACACAATTTTTACATTTTGTCTGTCTGTCCTTCTGTCTGTCTGTCTGTCTGTCTGTTTGTTCCGGCTAATCTCCGAAACGGCTAGACTGATTTAAGGGATTAAGAGTAACTTAGGTTACTTTTATTTTAGAAAAGAATTAGGTTCCGCAAAAAAAAATAAAACTAAAATCCAATCGTAATTAATTACATGGCGAAGTCGCGGGGAACAGCTAGTATTTATACGATTTGACTGCAAACTACCATTTTGCACTGTGGCAGAATAGGCGTTAAATTCAGGAGGGAGAGGATAAAATACAAACTCATATCATATTTTGTTTCAGAAATGCCTATAATATGTTCAAGAAATAATATAAAACGAAATGATATTACTGTAATAAAAAGTAAAGTCGACACTAAAGTACTAAAAGAATAACATTTTAGCATCTAAAGTCAGTACTAAGACATAGTGTATGGAAGAATTAAGTGTCAGTGACTTCAGAAGCTACGATGTGGAATTAGTGTTATTTTTTTCAGATCTTTGAAGTCAGTTTTAATATCTATTAAAAGTTTAACACTTTAAACCTTTTGATTGGATTACAGACTATCACATATTATTTAAATGGATTGTCTTCTTAACATTTATATTAAATATTTTAGCCCTATTATTTTTTTAACTTTTCTCTAAATTTATATGGGCTACTTATGAAGTATCACGTAACATATAAACAAAAACAAAGAGTCGAATTAAGAAACTACTCCTTCTTTAAAGTCGACAATTTCATAAATAAAAGAAATTAAATGTGAATCCGGACTGTAAGCAGGCATCAATTCTACAGTCATGTATGTGATGTTTTTGATGCTTCGCCTCAGTTTACAATTCGATCAAATAAAATCTTGCAAGAAAAGCCCACAAAAGACGAAATAAATCCGAAGAGTTTACTTTGAGCCTTACGAAATAGACTTATTTGACTAAGCCTTAGTTATAGCATATAGGCAGCGCGAGTCAAGGATATATTTATATAAGTTACTTTTCCAACAAATATGATGATTATAATTTAAAAAAATGGCTTAAATTTAAAACATTCTGTTAAAAGCTGAATAATGAATATACGTTTTAAAATACTTTATGCTATAATATTGTTTCTTATCGTTTTTATTTATGAATTTGCAATGCTGTGTAACTTTTGATATAGTCCTTCTTTATTACGCTAATAATTTATCTCTCAATCGCATTTTATACTTTTTATAAAATTAAAGTGAGAGGCAAACTTACAGTCCACTTATGGTAAGTGGCTACTGTAGCCTATAGACAGCTGCCACCAACATCAAACTAAGAAGACTACAGATGCGTTGTCACCAGTGGACTAAGATGGAATGCTTCACAGCTTATAATTATACTGGATCTCTATACCCTTCAGACGGGAACATAACAGTTCACACTGTTCCTTGGTGGTAGTAGTAGGCAAGAGGTTGGCATCTACACAGACGGACTCCTAGGCAGAAAAGGAGTCGTACCACCACCAGCGTAGTACCACCATACTTGAAAGAAAAAACAGAAACCGCAGAACCTGGCTATCATCCAGAAAACAAACTTTATTTGTCTTAATATTTATTTTCTAAAACTGTTGCTTTGTTTTTCCTACAAATGTCTCGCAAATCTGGTTTTACGTCATTTACGTTGCGTTTTGTATGTGCGAGTGTGTATATGTGCGTGTGTGTATGTGTGCGTTTGTGCGGGAGAGCTCAGTGCATGTGTATATGTGTGTGTTTTTTCGTACTATTTCCATTGCAATATCATACATCATACATAAATAGTTTTATGTCCACAACCCAATATTGCTGGGATATTTTTTCTGAGTGAAGAACCAATACCCTGGATATGGTAATTCTGCTCCCATGACCAGTCTGCGACATTGTAGATTTTGAATGTATTTCTTTTATAAGGCTTATCGCTATTAGTCCGCCTCTATCAGTCGTCTGCAGAGCCTAGTCCATTATATGTATAGGCCTATGGATATAACCAATACATATTCGATATAGAAGTTATTAAAACTTCTAGCAATGGTGTTGTAGTAAAAATCTATCCCTATTAGTCCGCCTCTATCATCGGCCGCAGAGCCTAGACCATTATATAGGCTTTGGATATAACCAATACATATTTGATAGAAATGATAAAAGCTTCAGCAATAGTGTAGTGAAAATCTATCCCTATTAGTCCGCCTCTATCAGTCGGCCGCAGAGTCCATTATATAGGCTTTATGATATAACCAATATATTTGATATAGAAAATTATAAAAGCTCCTAGCAATAGTGGTGTAATGAAACATAATTATAAATCGTGTAATAAAATACGTGGTAGAGCCATACTGCAGCTATGTAAATAGTATAGTTGTAGCACAATGGTCGGCTCGACTGGGAAGGACCACGCCTCTCACAGAATACCAACGTAAATAGCAACTTAATGCCTGTGTTTCTGTATGGTCAGTGTAGAGAACGGAGACCCCTGTTACTGGAAAAGAGGCATTCCATCTTAGTTCACGGCTGACAACACAACACATCTGCATTTTGATTCGCAATCGAGGATAGATGAAGATGTCTATGGGCCACAGTAACCACTTACCATCAGGCGGACTGTGTGCTCGCTTGTCACTCTTATCCTTTAAAAATCAAACAAGCATCTATTCTCTTCGCTACTCTAGATTCAACTAAGCAAAACACTTGGAAATCTTGAGGTCTTCTATAGATATCGGATACCAATTTTATAATATAATTCAAAATAATCAAAGGCAGTGATAAAATCCAGCTTTTAGGTTTAGGATTATTAATACTAAATCACCCATCACTAATTATGTCTCTTTATTTATATATCGCGTGACCTTGATCCTTTGAGCCATGCGGTGTCAGCTGTGGTGGTATTCTGACTCAGTACCTGACTACTATACCGCAGATCTTAGACCTTGGAAACCTGATCGTAAACGCTCATTCATGTAATGGATTGAGCATGGATAAGTTAAGATAAGTAAATTACCTGTATATGCACATACACATGTCTCCAGCACAGGTGATATTCTGATTATTCGGAATTTTCGCTGTAGACTTGTAGTGGATTAAAAACAGGTTACGAGGGATGGCAAGATATTGCATAAAATATCAACTTGTTAACTTGAAATCTATTTTCACCTGACCCAAGTCTTAAAACATCTCTGAAACAAAATTTAAAATGTATATAATAGAAGGTTTATACCCCAAGGCCTAGTATATTAAATTGATATATTGAAGACAAGGGACTAAAATAATATTAATCTTGTCAGACTCTGTTATGTATATATATTTACCAAGTAGTAGTATGACAAGAACATGTTTTTAAAAATGGTCCCAGAAAATCACAAGTATGCTAAATATTAATTAATATTTATTGCAAAAGCTCCAGCACCGCCGCACGCGGCTGTGTTGGTTGACCTGCGCCTGTCCTCGGACGGTTGTAGCCCACGCCCCACGCCTCCCATTCCCCGAGGGAGGTCGTCTCCGATTCGGCGATAAAGCCTCGCCAGGCTTCTGCCCAGGTGGTGTGCTTAGTGGGTAGGCACTTCTTCAAAGTGAGCATTCACCACCTCCTCCCCCGCTTCCGGAGGGTGTCCTTGCATTGGGCGCAAAAAAAAAAAATCGGTATGTCAAGCTTGGTTAAAAGTTTTTTGGGTTTTTTATAGATCATGCTTTGATTACATATGGTTCTATTTATTTCCAATTTTGCTTAAGAACATCATATTATTATTTGCGGAGTTTCTGTCGGCGTTTTTCTTCGAACAGAGCACTTCATTTTGAAACGACAGTAGATTAAAAATATGTTGAACTTTGACAAACGAAATTTAAATTTCATATGTCGCAACAGTTTCAATTTTATTTTATTTTACGTTGTGTTTCAAATAGTTTTATTTAGTTCCACAACGAGAAAAAAAATTAATAACCGACATTTTTGACTGAAAAATTTGCCTCGAATTCGTTGTTTTTTTTTCTATTTATTTCTCTATACGATTTTAAAATTTTCAGCATTTATGGCTCTAGAAAATATAAATATTATGATAACAGAGAAAATATTTGAACAGTGAATCTGTAAGGAATATTTAAGTTACATATTTTACTTTGGTTATGAAAAATCTAATCTTAGTTTTTCATCAATGTCAAAAAAAGATAGATTTAATGGTAATTTCAAACAACTCTGTTTCTGATATTTATGTGGAATTGATTAAAATTATTTTAGTTTTGTTTTTAAATGTAATTTATTAGAAATTGAATTCAAAAGCTTTAGCTTGTAGAAACGAAAACTTCATTAATTTTATACTTAGATAATTTTTTTGTTTCGATGTAACATTTTGTAAAGAATAATTGTGTCTAATGAGAAAATAATCCACCTTGACACCAAACGAAATATTGTTTGGGTGATGTGACGGGTCACCAATTTGCTGGTCTTACAGGACGAAAAAGAAGAATCAGTAGAAACGAGTAGAATGAGTAAAATGAGTAGAACAAGCAGGAACGAGTAGAAAA
>JAGSMP010002921.1:0-45434 GCA_029286625.1 Parnassius orleans | reverse complement strand
GTTTTATTTAGTTCCACAACGAGAAAAAAAATTAATAACCGACATTTTTGACTGAAAAATTTGCCTCGAATTCGTTGTTTTTTTTTCTATTTATTTCTCTATACGATTTTAAAATTTTCAGCATTTATGGCTCTAGAAAATATAAATATTATGATAACAGAGAAAATATTTGAACAGTGAATCTGTAAGGAATATTTAAGTTACATATTTTACTTTGGTTATGAAAAATCTAATCTTAGTTTTTCATCAATGTCAAAAAAAGATAGATTTAATGGTAATTTCAAACAACTCTGTTTCTGATATTTATGTGGAATTGATTAAAATTATTTTAGTTTTGTTTTTAAATGTAATTTATTAGAAATTGAATTCAAAAGCTTTAGCTTGTAGAAACGAAAACTTCATTAATTTTATACTTAGATAATTTTTTTGTTTCGATGTAACATTTTGTAAAGAATAATTGTGTCTAATGAGAAAATAATCCACCTTGACACCAAACGAAATATTGTTTGGGTGATGTGACGGGTCACCAATTTGCTGGTCTTACAGGACGAAAAAGAAGAATCAGTAGAAACGAGTAGAATGAGTAAAATGAGTAGAACAAGCAGGAACGAGTAGAAAAATTTATTATAAAAACCAATATTAGGGGTGACACTGAAAGTTCTTAGAAAATCAAAAACTGAACAAACTAGCAAGTTATTAGTTTTATTATATCTTTTCAAAATAGTGTCCATTTGAAATATTGGTACAATAATCAGAAAAATTGTGTGAGATGGGCAAAAACACTTTCCAAATAGTACTTTTTAGAGTGTGGGGTAAGACAGGGTGGGTTGACTTCTCCTCGTCTCTTCAACCTATATATGAATCAATTGATCGACGAGTTTAATACCACCAAAGTCGGATGTCATATTGACAGTGTATGCATTAATGCACCTGCCACGCCTTGGCTCCCGGTACAAGCAGTATGCTAGCCGATTAGCTCCGAGCTATGTGTGTGTTATTGATTGCTCCCGCGCTCGCGCTGCGTTTTCGCGAGACAGTATTTAACCTCGTCAATAGGGACCTATATTGTAACTACTTAAGTGAATAAACTATGTATTCGGATTATTTGTGACGTTTCATTAATCAACCGTGACTAGTGAACGTTATAAAATTAAAATTAAAATTAAAATACGACTCTAGGTCGTGGTGTGTCTAATTTGCAGTATGCAGATTTATCCAACGCCGCAACATTGGTGAATCCCATCTGTCCGCTAGTACACTGAGGATGATGTTGGTGCTCGTCGGCATGCGATTCAGCATGGAGGTGCATCTTTGCGCATTATGACCAAACCCATCAACATGAGCCTCTGTAAACATGGCAGGGCGCTACTACAATAAAGCAACCTCATTATAATTCTCAACGCATTATTGTATTGGACGCAGATCATTGTATGCCCTCCGTATATATATGGTTCACCCACAGGCTTGCATGTATAGAAGGACTGACAATATGCTTTGAAAGCATAATCTTAACCTGTTTTGTGCAGCGTGCACTCCACGCGAGCCAACATATTACATCGGACAGCCAACGACCTGCACTCGCTCTATATCAGGTATTATCAGTTGGGTTTTCGGTGACCCAGTGGCCCAAGTAATGCCCATTTCTCAACTCTATTCAGACTAAACACTAATACAGAGTGTGACATTTGGTAGTGAGTAGCACTTGCTGCCTGCTTTGAAAATCATTATTTCACTTTTCTGTGTGTTGTACTTGAGCCCGTGGGCCGCGGCGTAAGACTCACATATCCTTATCAGTCTCTTCAATGCACCGATCGATGGGCTTAGCAAGACCATGTCGTCTGCATTATTAATGCATACACCGTCAGTATGACATCCGACTTTGGTGCTAATAAGCTCGTCGATCAATTGATTCATATAAAGGTTGAAGAGACGAGGAGAAGTCAACCCTGTCTTACTCCACACTCTAAAAAGTACTCTTTGGAAAGTGTTTTTGCTCATCTCACACAATTTTTCTGATTATTATACCAATATTTCAATAGAGATATAATCTCTTAGGGTAAACTAGTGTCAAGTTGTAGCTTATTCGACAGTACATTATACTATATCATATCAAATGCTTTTGATAGATCCAAATAACAGGCATATACAGGTGTTTTCATTCCTGTATAATATTGTACAGTCTGTTTGAGCACAATATAGCACTTTCGGTTGAGAGTTTAGGCCTAAAGACAAATTGTGCATCGATAAGCTTCAAGTGCTTACTCAATTGTTCGTCAAGCAGACTAGTTAGAACTTTAGCAATAACAGTGGTTAGTAAATTGTCCTGTAATTGGTTATATGAAATTCTCAGTTTTGTTTTTTATATTAATACAAAATTGTTTAATAATTTTTCAGGAGATACCATGAGCAACACACAAGTTAAAAACATAGCTCTTGGTACTAGATACTGCAAGTGCTCGATGCTGAGGTAATCGTGTTGAGAAGTTTCCTGGCACCACATTTTTAATGACAGAAACGACGTTCTTCGAAGTAAACCTAATACTCAACTCGAGACGGCCCTTCACAGCTTGCACCTAAAGTAGCGCATCTAAGGCATCCACTCTGAAATATTTGGGAAACAAATCGAGCTATCTCGCTGGGTTCATACCGCCCGCTTACTCAGAAGGCTCGGTTTATGTTCAATTTATTTATTGTACTCAATTTCATCATACATTTTATTAATAACATTCTATGACTTATATTGCATTTTATCAGAGCAATATATGAACTCTACAGGAAAATCTATTTCACGTAATCGAGAGATGACAAAAGCAAAATTTATTTATTTGTTCAGCATCACGCTCTCCCAGTATATTATTTAAAGTTCTAACAGGTAATATTACTTTAGGTTTACTAAATTAAATTACATTCTGTTGTGAGTGTAAAATGATCGGAACAGTACATGTCATATAATATACAACTACTTACTACCGATAGCTGTACGTATAAATCCACCCCACACACAATGAGTAAAACCATCGGCGGCTGTCATGTGCTTCTCACAAATGTATATAGGTTGGACGGTAATAGTCTATATCATACCATGACCACGATTATTCTTTAAACGTTAATAATTCTTTTGCGAACAGCTCACCAGGATGCGTAAAATCTTAACATAAACGGATTCGCTATGACTCTCGACTATAGCACATTTCCTAAGACATTCCGTAAATTCAACTAGTTTCATCAAATCAATAGGCATATAAACAGAGATGATATTAAAAAGAGCGTTGCATATTATTACTTTATGCGGCTAGTCGCACACTGTTACATTTATCACATTACCGTGGAGAACAATTTTCCTCCACAACAGGGCTACACCTATGGCCTTCTCAGTACACCCACTGATGTGTCGACCGCTGAGGTCTGAGAAAATTTATCATCTATATACAATGCTTGACAAATCATGTGGTAAAAACAAGTTTCCTGAAGCGACTATACATCCGCTGCTTGACATAGTCTTCTGGCACATTCAAGATCTAACATTCTTATAATTAACTTTAATTTGAATGACAATTGATCATTTTGTGTTTCGTTCGCTCGTTTGATCCTGTACTGAATTCGACAGGCGGCGATAAGCTTCCTGAGGGCCAGAGATCCTCTTGCATGAATATATGTAATTTACTTTGGGTACAAAAACTTTTATAGATTATGCCTTATCTATTGTCATGTTCATTTTCTTAACACTAACATCAATGTTGGTTTTAATTTTAATGTGATTAGTGATGTCATTTACAGTAACATCATTCGCCATATAGATATATAGAGGGATATTAATGTCCGCCGCTATAAAATAAGACCAGGTTCTACTACTGCTACCTGTTTCCAAAAGCGATTTCTTGACCTCCTTTTTGGATTGTAATCCATTTGTCATTCAGTTTCTCTGGTTTCCATTGCCCTTCTGAACAATATCGGCATAGATTTTGTTTTGATGCCATATCAACACTTACGTCTATATGTCGAAAACTCTAGAGTGGCTATGGTGGCAACCGGTTGCAGGGGACTCTGGTGCCAGTCATTTTGGTTTGATTCGAATCTTTATCGCAAGTAGCTTTTTATTCTGCTGACTTAGAGTTAATGTCGATATTTTGTTTTGGCTTGTGTCTCTGCCTTATCATTATACTACTCTCAGATGAGATATAAATAAATAAATATTTGAAGAAAAAATAATATTGTCAGTTAGTAATTGCCCTCAGATAATGTTGTCGTAATTTAAAGGAATAAGTAATTTAAAGGGTGAAGTAATTTTAAGGTTTTATTTATTCTTAATATCATTAGGAGGGTGTTCCAGATGTATAGCATGTATCGTAAGGACCGAAAAAATTAGACCCATGCTGTAAACTATCCATTTTATTTTTCAGACGGTTTGATTGCCGTGATGTTCAACTGTCGATCGAATGAAAAAAATGAAAGTTATCCTGATACAGAAAGGCGACCTGGATCGTTTAAAATTGAATAAAGTACAAGTAAAATTCTAGAGCATCGCATTTGACGTATAAGTAGCCATTAAACTTTGCATTATTAATTAATTATTAGCATATGCTGTCGGCCGCATAACTGAAAGAACCACTCAAGGCTGGGATGAAAATTTAAGGTGTTTGAGGATAGATAGGAGGATAACATGATCTACTATGTTAAAGCGTTTGAAAATCAATAAGCGCCACCACTGTCAATTTCTGCTCATCTAAGCCTTCTTATATCATCTGTGACTTTGATAAGTGAGTGGTAGTGCATGACCAGGCAGGCGATTGAAATTCATTCAGCAGCTTATGTTTGCAGTGAACATAGATATTTGCTTAAAAACACAGGCTTCCAAACTTTAGAAGGTATGGAGGTTGAAATAGGACGAAAATGGTTAGGAGTACAGGTTAGGTATTTTAGGCAGGGTCGTACAAAGCCTTTCTCCATGCAGAAGGGTATTGATCTGAGGCCGAAATAATTTATAGTGTGTGTTATGGCTGAAGTATACTCACCGTATCATAGATACCATTTACAACACTAATTTCATCACAACCACAGCCTTGGATTTAATGGCTAACAGGCATTTTCCATTTCATTCTGAGTAACAGGAGAGCCAACGTCAGTGATCGGAGAACTTTGAGAACGGACTTGAATAAACAAACAAGAAAATTTGTAATTGAAAAGAAATAAGTAACAGAAACAGTGACAGTAAATGTCATCCAAATTGAGAGAGACCCTATTCTGAGAATTTATTTATTAATTCCCAGAGATTTGATTAATTTTCATACATCACTAGAATAATTAGCTATTTTGTCATGAATGTACCAGCGTTCTTACTGGTTCTTCCCAGGACGGAATATTTCCGTTTTTTTTATATACGTGGTAAACCATGCTGCAGCTATAATAATAGTATAGTTGTAATATGAATGGGTGGGCAAGACCGGGAAGGACCATGCTCTTACAGATTACCAGCAATAAATAAGCAACGCTGCTGTGTTTCGTATGGTGGTATAGAAACCGGGACCTTTTACTGGAGCAGAGGCATTCCATGTTAGTACTCACAGGTGACAACATCTGTACTTTAGTAGTCGAGGATAATATGTAGATGTCTTTGAGCCACATCAACTACTTACCTGTATATATTACGCTAGTATTCTCTGAGTATAGTTCTTCCCCAGTTGAGCAGAGCCATTCGTGCTCCAACGATAAATAAACGGTAGCATGGCATTCTAAAAGCTTTTCATCCCAAATGTTACGTTTAAAGAATTTATTTTAAACGTAGACTAATGAACTAATTTTGATATTATTATAGAATATTTAATCCTGAATATGATACCAGTAATAACAGAGTTTTCGCATAATAACGAACCAAATATGATGGTTATTTGGTTTAGTTACTGGTATATCGTTATTTTAAATTAATTTTAAGTTTTAAGTTAATTTCAGATCATGTTTATAAATAGCGTCTCGCCTGTAATCCCGGAGGGAGTAGGCAAACTACAGTGATTGCACTTGGACCACGCTTACCCAAAAATATGGGTTTGATGAAAAATTGTAAAAAGTGACATGTGGCTGGGTCATCCTTATACACAATCACACCTATATCCCATTAGTTGCTTTTAGATACTTATGCAAGGAACACAGTTAGCATTCTTTTTGTGAAAAGTCCTACATAAATATGGGACCTATAATTCCCAAACTAACATGGGACATACTATGTAAACAAGTTACAGTCTATTACGTCCCTGCTAGGCACAGGCTCTTCATTTCTGAGAGGGGTTTAGGGCAGAAATGTCCACCACTGCCCCTGGGTGTTCGGAACATATGTCTTCAAATATTCATTTCCTCGACATCCATTTTTCGTCACGATGTTTTCCTCCATCGCCTAGCAGGGATCGAAAGGTAGTTGCTCGCGTACTAACTAATTTACAGCGAGCTAGATGGCCCTCTCTATTTATCTAACTAATTTTCGACGTAAGAAAAAATCTCGCTTGTCAAATGTCATATCTAGTCCACTATCATAGGTGTGAGGACCTTTTCTTCTAATATCAAACTCAGCAGAACCGTGCACCATGCCTGATTAGCGGACGAGAGAAAGAAGGAGCTTAGCAGCCCTGGGCTACCACGGCTCTCACTGGTCTATATAGCGGAAAACCTTCGTTCTCTTATTATCATCATGTAAGTATTGGATATAGTCACACCCATTGTAGGAAGGATCTGCTAGCAGGTAGTCTGACGATAGCAGTGCCACATGTTTATTTGTCTTAAAACATGTCTCGCTCCTTTCCGGGTCGGGTTATCGAATTGCAGATGCATTGTCAGCCCTGTCTTAATCAGCCCTGTTTAATATTAGGCGGTGGGACTCTTATTCTGCCTAGGAGTACCACTCGGTCAGGAACTGGTTAGTACCACTCTTACCTATTTCACCTTATAAATAGCAGTGCTTGCACTGCTGTGTTCTAATGTGAAGTGTATAGACTCATTACAGGCTTATGCGGCATTAGGCTAAGTCCTCAGTGGTGACAGAGCATCTGTAGCCTTCTTTGTTTAAAGTTGGTTGCATGTTTCCATGAGCTGCAGAGCCACTGACCATCAGTCGGACTCTTAGTTTACTTGTCAATTTTAAAACAAAGAACACAAGAAACATACAGCATTATGCTGTTATTTACACTGCTGTTCTGTTAAAAGCGTGGTCATTCCCTGGTCGAGCAGATTTATAGATATATGAGACATGAGACACATTAGCACTATATATGAAGTTAAAAACCCTTTCCACTCAGCATTTTAAATGAATCGTACGTGCAAAAGCAGTGAACTGACCACTTATCATGTTAAATATGCATGTTTTAATGTAGAAGTAATCCGCTGTCGGCCACGGTACATCCTAAACCAGGGCTTGTAAAGATTTAGCAACGTTTTGAATTTTTGTGAAAGTATCGTCTACGACATCAACAAATATTTATTTCAGAGACACGAGGATCTGTGACGAAAACATCTGGCCACCGACTTCCAGCACGTCGAGCAAGTATTGCAGACAACAAGCTTCAGGTCCGCCTAGTCACAGTGACCGAGTGAAACGGTCACAGTCGAGCGTGCGTCTGCTGTATTACCCTATATCAGAGGTCACATACAAGGTTGACTACATCTTGACAATTAGAAATTACCTTTGATAAATGAGAAACAAATGGGGCAGAGTATTTTTCTAAAAGTTTAGGAAACAAGCAATAAAGAAACAGGACGGTAGTTTTTCAATATTGCTTTTCACTGCGCCTTAGATGGGTATTTGAAACTTTTCTCGTCAGGAAATTTTGCAGTTTAATTGATTTATCGAAAAGCAATTTAAGTGGGAGAATTAGATATTTATAAGTTTTTTTAATAAAAAGTAAGATGGATGCCGTCGGTCCTTTTGCATTTATTAGAGTCAATTGACTCTAATACTTTCGACTTCTCGCTCTGTAATTTCAACATTGCTTAAAATTAATTGTGGATGTAATCTCCGAGATCGGTTGCGTTAGTTGTCGGGGAGGTAAATCGAAAAAACGTGTTGCAGATTACAATTTCTCTTACCACGCACCCAACCTTGTCGTCTAAATACATCTCAGACGTAAGTGGAAAGACCTCCACGTAAAGTTGACATATGACCAGATTTTTTGGGTTTTTTAATGAGACATATTCATGTTTTTTAAATATGTATTGTGCAAGATGACATTAATGACTCTACGTTTTATTAGATAAGATAAGTTCAATCTCTCTAAGTTCCGGTAAATCGTGTATCTTGAATGATTCTATTTCTTTCGGCTACTAATTTATAAGGTTTCTGTAAACCAATGTGGATATTTCGGACTACGACGTTTAGTTCTGGGTACAGTTGATTGAATAACATCATGTATAAGTTGATAAAATTTTGAAACAGTGATGTCAACGTCATCCAGATCAACATTCTTTATTATCGATGACTTAATTTACTTTTACATTGCATAATCAGCTTTTTTGTAATTATAGTTGCCAATTGCTTTTACGTAAAGTGATACTTATTAAACTAGACAATCGACAGAGCTGGATGAGTTGTGAATCTAATTTGCGACGGATTAATACAATTATTGACTATTATACTGTCTAAGTTACTTAGGACGAGATCTAAGATACGACTGTTATGGTGTGCAACATGATTAAACTGAGACAAATTATTTAACGACATAAAGTCAATCAATAAGTACCTAAGCTACACTGATAATTTAATGGAGTCAAGTTACAATATCTTGAATCTTTATTCCAGTCTATAAATCCGAGTTGAAATCACAAAATAATCACATCACCGGAATGAGATAAAATCTCATCACTGCAGTTGTCGATAATAGGTTCGAGTGACGACACGGTTATTGGTGGTGGTATGTAAATGGCACCAATTAAAATCGCTTTATCTGTCGATGTATTTACTGATATCCACAAATCCTCCAGTGCTTTCATAGTGAAACATTCTCTTCGGGTGGTACTTTGGAAACGGCGATCAAAACGCCTCCGCCACCTTTTCCGCCAGGCTGGTTGATTGGCGATCTCTACGGTATACATAATAGTTGTTACTAAATAGCTCGTCATCGTAAACGCTGTCATCCAACCAGGTTTCAGTCCCAACAATAACATCGTAGTCTCCCAACAACGTTGCAAGTCTCAAGTCTTTAGTTTTAGTTTTCAGGCCTCTGAAATTTTGGTAATAAATCTTTAAGGTAGCCATTTTTATGCGTTAATCAATTCCCGTTAAAATGTCCAAGTATTATTATAGTGTGTTTAGTTATCATAACACTTTATTTGTTTACTGGTAATTTTCTAACAAAAATGCGGCCGTTACGGATCCAGACGAAATCGTATTGCTTTTCTCGAGCAACTTGACGAGTCCGCGTGTAGAGCTTTAAAATACAGCGCTAGATGTTCGGAGACGAAATTAGGCGACTTGCTTTCTATATATCCCAGGTGTCCTGTGTTTAGTTTATTGGATGAGTTCTTTTTATTAAATTGTGTTACCTTTAGTATCTCATCACGAGTTTTACTGATGGAAGTTTTATAATAATTGCGGGCCTCTTATTTGAGTCATTCATCTTCCTAACTCTGGTACAGGTAGCTGTTTCGATGAGATCGTAGGAATAGATACAGTATTGCATATTTGTTTGGCACATTAATTAAGTTCTCAGTCTTACTTTCCGGAACACCATTCACTTCAATATTCGTCTCATGCGGTATTGCTCAAGTAAACAAGTCTATTTGATAATTCGTTCACTTTTGTATGTAAGTTGCTGTTTTCAGCTGAAAGCGACTTTATGTGCTCTTCTGACGTTTTTAATTCTTTTTCATTCTATCATATTCCGCTTAAAATTCAAGCCCTTTTGATATCTTTTAGAACTTAACTCCTCTTTTATAGTTCTTAAATCCATTTTTATAGATGACTCCTCTATAGCATGATTTAAAAAATTCATTAATGATTTAATTTCTGATCTAATTGTTAGCATTAAGGATTCATCTCCGGGTTGTGTAGGTGAGCTCACCTTCTGAATACTAGGTAGTTGAGGTTTTTACGCTGTGTTATGTAATCATTGTTAGGAGTACTAATTTCCCGACGAATCACCACGGTCGCGCGAGCCCGTTCTGGACTGAATGGGTGTTTAAATTGTCACCCTTTCGCTCTTTATTCCTATAACCAGGGCAGATCCATTTCTCTTTCTTGTCTTTCTCCAGCAGCATAAGGTGTTGGTGAGAGATATTAGCGCAAACTGTGTCATATATATCTTTAAAGTGAACATGTTACAAAGTCCTTATTAGTTATTTTATTTAAAAATCCGCGCACAATTTTGTTTTTGAAGCCATAGCACCATAGGTATTTAAAACCCTTGTACGTTAGTTGTTGGTTCCTTGCGAAACTGTTTTAATCAGTACTTTCGCTTAAAGTTAATGGCAAAGTAAGACGGTCTGACACTAGGAGTACTAGGCGCACATAAACAAGTATTCTTAAATAAATCAAAATTATTATAATTGCAAAGTAAAAGGTCTGACACTTGAGTACTAGGCGCACATAAACAGGTAAGTGAATTAGTTAATAATAATAATATGATAATAAATTCACCTATTTAATTAAAATTTGTCCTTAAGCAGACTTACCTCCAAAGTTAACCATCAATTAAATAACCTGTTAAAAAGTTAAAGTTACAGTCTATACGTTCCACTGCTGAGCACAGTCCTTCCTCATTTCTGAGAGGGTTTTAGGACAAGAAAATGTCTGCCTTTGCCCCAAGTGTGTGTTCATGAACTTCACATGTTTTCCACTTCAGGAAACACAGTAAGGATTAATTGCAGCAAACCAAATTGAAGAAGTATATAAAAGTTAATAAATACATAAGGAAAGTACAAAATTAATAAAAATAAGATTAATACCAAAATTATGTTAATTTATGTAAAGAAAAGCAAGCATTGATATAAACTTAAGTTGTATTCAATTGAGGATGATAACATAAAAAAATGTTATGAGACTGACGTAGAGAATTTTATCACTTACTAACTCCCTTCAACGTGTGTCCAATAAATATAAATCAGCCCAAAACGAAATAAAAGAACACATACTGGCTATGGATAATCTGGTAAAGACATGTAAATATAATGGAGCGTTTTGACTCCTTTGTTAAACATCAATGTAGTGTCAACATTCAATACCAGCTTCTTCGAGTCGGTGTGTGCTGATATATACCACCAAACTCTATGACAGTGCCATAGCAGAGGAGCTTAAATAAAAATGACTCAAATATTAATAATAATATTGTGTATAGCGATGACATGGGAAAAATGTAGGCATAACTTTAAATAACTCTTTAAAGGTACAAAAAATTACAAATTGCTGCATGCCTGGAGCATCTTTTAAATAAAATTATAGTTACAAAATTTTGCCCAAATAGTACAATAATAATTTTTGTTGGTAGAAGAGGCAGTATAAACAACAAACAGTTATTAAGATATATTGAACAACAATAACTTAAATGTACTAGGTATATTTGTTCTGCCTTACATACAGGGATTTATACAGGAAATAATCAAAGACATAATTTAAATATACAAATGAATAATTTAATATGTAATAATTTAAATTGTATATAATTGTGATAATAATGACAAATTTCATTTAATTGACACAAATAATTTAATAAAAAGTTTTGGACAAAAGATAGGTATTACCTATCCAAATATAATTTAAGACTGGTAGCAAATGTGCTATCTTATTATTTACTTTAACTCAGCCAAGTTTTTGGCTACCAAGACTGCTTTTATTGAGCATGATAATCATTTGACATTTAATGGAATCAGTTCCAACTAATTTAAATTAGTAAATGCGACAATAGAGAATCTCTAGCAATAATAAGAGTTTAATTAATTTTGAATGCAGCCCACAAATAAGTAATAAAATTGTTTACACTGGTGCATCAAAATATACAAGGCATGATGGGCAAAGAATTGGAAGTTGAATTGTTTTTAAATAGTAACAATATACATATCCTTTGTATTACTGAACATTGGCTAAAAGATTATAATTTCATGTTTAATTTCAGAAATCACCAGGTGGTCAGTTCCTTCAATAGAGAAAAAGTTTACTTGGTGGCTCCTTAATATTAGCAGATAAATCATTATTATAAAAGAACGTAAGGATATTGTGAGCCTCTCTGTTGAGCGAACTGTAAAATGGCTTGTGTCGAGCTCGAGCACCTCATTGTTGTAAGTGTTTACAGACCCCATGTGCTACTTATGACTATTTTCAAAGAATTGTGGAAGAAGTTTGTCAAACTTAGTAAACAGAACAAGTCTGTTGTAATATGTGAGACTTTAACATCAATCTCCTTGAAACTTCTTCCATTAGTATTAAGTTTAGATCATTGTTTAAATCGTATAATCTTGTTAATTTATTCTTAGAACCAACACGTATTGCTGGGCCTAGTGCAACCTGTATGATAATATTTTACAGATATTAAGCCTTGCATAAATCAATTATTCAAAATTTAAGTTCAGATCACTGTGGACAGTTGGTATCATTACCTTACATACACAAAAAACAGAAAAATAAGAAAGTTGTGTTTGTTCAATAAATGACCATCGCTTGGAGAGGTTTAGAAGTAATATAATAAAAGACTTCCATCACTTTCATTTAAAATAGTGCTAATTATTTGTATGGTATGTTATTTAAAATTATAACTTGTGAATTTAGTAGAATATTTACTTCTAAAACTTTCTCTTTAACAGTCGCAAATCATTTAATGAATGGGCGACAGTAGGAATTTATAAATGTAGGCGAAAGTTATATGAGCTTTATAATGAAAGATCATATAATACTAGTGTTATATTTAGAGATTATGTCAAAACATATTCTAAAATATTTAAAAAAGTGTGCTACACAGCTAAGGCTTTACATTTAAGTAACAAAATTAAATCTGCATCCAACAAAATTAAATGACCTGGAGAATAATAAATAGTGAAACGGGCAAGGTCAAACCGCGCTACTCGGATTTTCAATTGAATATTAACAACAGTTTAACTCGATCTGATCTAGAAGTTGCTATGGCTTTTGAGAAACATTTTACTGATGTTCCTTTTTTGACAACAAAATCATTAAATTCTTCTCCTACTGTCACCGAATCATTGCTTAAACAAAATGTAAAGGCTTGTTCAAATACTTTTAAATTCCATAGAGTATTGCCAAAAGATATCGTTAAATATTTTAAAACAATTGATGTTAAGAAAGCAGACTTATGGGGATTTCCGTTAAAGTTATTTTATCTATAATAGATATAATAGCACCTTATCTAGCCACTATATTTAATACAAGCGTCGAATCTGGTGTGTTTCCTGATTTAATGAAACATAGTAAAGTCATACCTTTATTTAAATCTGGTAGTACATTAGACCCCGCCAATTTTAGACCGATTTCTGTACTACCAACATTTAGTAAAATTTTTGAAAAAATAATTTTAGATCAGATCTTAAGTTTCTTTAATATTAATAAATTGCTACATAAAAATCAATTCGGTTTTACAAGAGGTCGCTCGACAACTGACGCTGGAGTTGAGCTTATTAAACATATTTTTGTGCATGGGAGAATTCGGAGGATGCTTTGGGTATATTTTGTGACTTTCAAGGCCTTCGACTATGTTCACCATGAGACATTAATCAGGGCTACAGTACTATGTCAAGAACACAGCGCTTAAACTTATTATTCCATATTTAAGTAATAGAATGCAGAAAGTTGTTATCAATGGTAAAAGTTCTTCCGGGTCACCTGTACTAATGGGTGTCCCTCAGGGCTCGATTCTCGGCCATTCCTATTTCTGGTATATATTAATGACTTACCTTCCTTGTAGGGATAATCATGATATAGTATTATTTGCTGATGATACTTCCTTGATTTTTAAACTTAAACGTCAATCATTTAAATGTGACAAGTGAATAATGCTATATCAAAATTAGTGCATTGGTTTAACGTTAATAATCTACATTTAAACGGAAATAAAACTAAATGTATTAAATTTACAACAACGAATGTTAAAATCTGGGTACTAATGTGTTTTAAATGGGAAGAACTGAGCCCTGTTGAATCCACTGTTTTTCTTGGCATTACTCTCGACGCAAAGCTTCAGTGGGGCCCCATATATCCAAACTAGCAAAGCAGACTAAGTTCTGCAGCCTATGCTGTAAAAGATTAGAGGTCTCACTAGTGTCGAGACAGTTTTTTTTATTCCGGTTATTTCAGTTATTTCCATAGCATAATGTCTTATGGGATTTTGCTATGGGGAAATGCAACTGATTCAGAAACTATTTTTGTTTTACAGAAGAGGCCATTAGAGCTATTTACAACCTAAAACCGAGAGTCTCTTAGAGATAAATTTAAAGAAATAAATATATTAACTTTGGCTCTCAGTATATTTACGAAAATTTAATGTATGTTCACAAAACAAAAAGGTAGTTTTAGTAAAAAAGTAATATACATTCTGTAAACACTAGGAACAAACACAAGCTAGTGATACCAGTTTCGACTCCACAGAGTCAGTAATTCATTCTTGGGGCAATGTATACGCTATTACAACAAGGTCCCGGAAAGTGTACAGCTCTCTCTATTACCAAGTTTAAATGTTTTATTAAGCTGAAACTGTATAAAAAGGTTATTATAGTACAAATGAATATATGATTGATAATAACCCCTGGGAATGAGGTGGTCGCTACCAAGCAGTTTCTAAAATAAATTTTGTACTTAAATAGTTTGTACAACCATTAATGTAAATTTACTTTTAAAAAAAAAGTCCCGCTTGGTTTCTTGCTGGTTCTTCCCAGGACAGAGGTTTTTTCGAACCAGTGGTAATAAAAAATGACTTTCAATAAGAATTACACATGAATAAAAAATTATTCTATTCTATTCTATTCTATTCTATTTCGAAATTTTTTTTTCTTATTTCTTAGTCATGTAATTTCCTCACGATGTTTTCCTTCAGCGCTTAGCAAGTGGTAAATAAGCACTTAAAATTGCAATTAACAATTTTATTGGTGCCGGCGGGGATCGAACCCGGGTTGCTCGCGTACTGTGAAATTTACAGCGAGTACTAACCATCTGAGCTACCACGGCTTAATAAACTGGCTGAATATAAAAGTGAAAAAAAATGAACTATTTAATTTATACAACTGTAATTGTAATTTGTACCTTATATTTTATATTATCCCATGAATAACTTTTATCTAAGGATTGAAAAATAGGTCCGAAGCAAACATTCGCTAAAATCGCTTACCTCTAAGTCACCACTACCCACTAAAATCGCTTCGCATTTTACTGGATGTACACAGACTCCATAGTGCGAGGACGAATCTTTAATTATGTTTAAATTCTGGTTTAATTTGTGAATTCACTATGTAGATCTTCAACGCCACGTTGTACATGTAGCTGCAGATCATCAGCGTACAGAACGAGCAATTAAGATTATGAGTAATTAAGTTTATAAAAACTGAGAAAATGAGAAATGAGGAGAGTATACCGCCTTGCGGTACGCCACTTTCAACTTCAGCCTAAGCTGAGGTCATTTGACCTACGTGAACTGACTGCTGACTTCCGCGAAGATAGGATGCAAACCAATCTAAGACAGTGGGTTCAAAATTAAGATGGATAGGATAGAAAGAAGGATATCATAATCAACAGCATTAAAAGCGTTAGAAAAGTCAACTAGTACTAGCACTGTTATCTTTTTTCATCCATACCTTTCTAAGTCTTCAGTGACTTTGTTAAAGCAGTGATAGTGCTTTATCCTGGAAAAACCTGTACTTATATGGACTCAGTAGGTTATGTTTCAAGATAAACGTAGAGATTTGCTTATGAACACAGGCTTCTAAAACTTTAGAGAGGAACGGCAGAATTGATATAGGGTGAAAACTGGGAAGGATAGGAGTAGGTACCTTAGGAAGGGCATAACAGCCTTTTTCCAATGACTAGATATTGCCCAGAGTCAAGGAAAATTTTATAATGTGAATTATTGCCGGTGAAGAGGATCTAAGATAGTGATGACCATTTGTCTACGTATTTCATCGCAGCCCATAGCCTTAGACTTGATTGCTAAAATAAACTTAATTTCATCCTGATGGACAGGAGAGAACATAATGGAATATGAGAGATTGCATTGACGCAATAGAATTTAAGGTGTGAGTTCGGAATAAATGGTTCATTGCTTTAAAGGAAGAAATGCTGATTTATCTCATCGAGAGATATAGAAGGACCACAGTCCAGCGTGGATGGGTTGCCAACACCTACAGTTATAAGGAATTTCCACACTGGTAGGAGACAAATCATTTATACAGTTTGAAAATATCGGCGTTTAGCAGCACGCATCATCTGATTATACCTATTCTTGGCTGATTTAAAATGACCGATTCTCTTCAGATCATTCCTTCTTGAATTTAAAACGCTCGATTCCGTCTAACCATTGCCATCCTTACGCTTTTTATCCAGAGAGGGGACGCCTCAACCTAACGTCATGCCGTTGGGTTGAGTCGTCCCCGCCTCTATTTTTCTTGTTTGATGCTCATGCTCCTGTCCATGGACAGGAGTATGAGCATCAAACAAGCTGAGTACTTTTTCATTAAGAAAAGGGACTTTACCGTCAGTTGTAGGTTCTGCTACCAAACAAGTTAAATTGAGATCTCGAGGGTCACTCATTAACTTTTCATAGTTTTTTTTTTTCATTTATTTGGGTCAACAAACAGTTTCACAATAAGAATTTTACAAATATACGTACACATCGTAATTAAATAATTGTGAAACAAAGACCGTTACCCACAAATTTTTGCTAAAAGTTAGTATTTCTTTTAAGTAAGCTGACTATGGATTTAATTCAACAAAATATGAATTATTGCGTGGTGTTGACTTCACGCAGATTAAAAATGATTTTCTAAAGGAAATAATATTCGTTGCAAATATATATAGGGTAGTGAAGTAGCTGTTATAAGCTTCAGTCCTTCGAGTCAATGGTGAACGTTTCCCAGCATTCGTTCGAGACTTATGTGTAGCAAATAGTTTATATATACGGCATGCTCAGTGTGATCTGACTGGTACTTTATAACATAACTTATCCACTATATCAATACAATCGTACTTATTATTACAAAAATCGTACAATAGCTTAACTTGTAATTGTAACCTTCTAGTTTTTAGATTAAATAATTTATATTGTTGTAACAATTTTGAGTAAGACAATTTACTATGAGAACATTTAAAATGCATGCATCGTAGGAAGTTCTTTTGCACTCTTTCAAGGGGTTCTGAGTATTTAAAGGATCCCACACTGAGATGGCATATTCAATTTGTGAGCGTATTAAAGATTTATATAAATACATATATGTACTTGTCCGTTTTAAATCGTTACTAGAGCGGATTACAAACCCATACATTTTATATGCTCTATTCAAATATTCTCAATATGAGTTTCTAGTGTTAGTTTAGTGTCTAATGTAACTCCTAGATCTCTAATTTTATGCACCCTATCGAGATTTGCGCCGCACAGAGAATAATTGAAATAACATAAAATTTTTTCTTGCTAAAACTTATATATGTACTTACATTTATCTATGCCAAGTTTCAATTTATTACGGTCACAATAAGCTGTCAATCGGTTCAGATCTTCTTGGAAATTTATGTGGTCACCAATTTTTTCAATCGTACGGTATATTTTGAGGTCATTCGCATACAAAAGGAAATTGCAATTTTTGAAACATTCGCTTATATCATTTATGTAGATTACAAACAACAATGGTCCTATAATTGAGCCTTGCGGAATGCCTGATGTTACTGTGACGATATCAGGTTAATGACCATTAATTACCACTTTTTGGGTCCTATTCGTTATATAGGACTTGAACCATCTCCATAGTTTGCCTCGAATACCATTGAAGGCAATTTTTTCTAGCAAGATTTTATGGTCGACACGATCAAAGTCTTTCTTAAAGTCCGTGTACACAGCGTCTGTTTGTTTATTAGAGTCCATATTTACAAATAATGCAGTTGCATGAACCATGAGGTTGGTGATGGTTGAACGCTTTAAAACAAATCCATGTTGTTGTAGGAGAATATTTTTGTGGATATAAAAGTACAGGTTATTGTGTATGAGTCTTTCAAGAAGCTTTGCTATAGTAGGCAAGATTGAAATAGGACGATAGTGGTCGTCTCTTTCGAGCCCCCTTTTGTACTGGAACAATCCTAGCCATTTTCAATATATTTGTGACACACTCTCAAGCATTAATTAAACAAAATCCGAATTGGTTTTTAGATAATTTTAGCCGTTTTTTTAACAAAAATCGGCGGAACGTTATCCGTACCGGGTCCTTTTGTAGCGTCTAATGATTGGAGTTCTCTTATGATATAGTCATCTTTTATTGATATATTGGTAATAATATTATCAGTGTGAGTTTTTTTGTCTAAATCACTTATGTTGGTAATATGATAGGAGTCCGGTACGTCTGAAGACTGAAAAACTGAGTGGAAGAACCTCGAAAACATGTTGCAAATATCATCAGGGTTGTCGGCTTTTAAATTTTCAAGTTTTACGCTATAGATATATTACATTGTTTTTTGCGATTATTTATATAAGTGCAGAAATATTTTATGTTATATTTAATACTATCTTCAACTTTGTTTATATAATTATATAATTATATAACTTTTTCTCTTAAATCTTTCACGGTACATTGAAAAGACTGAATAGTCTGCTTGATTTTATACTTTTCCATTTTACCAAAGCAAATTTTTGTTTTAAAAATATGTTTAACACGTTCATGCAAACAACGTATATGTACGTCACATATTTGTAGATATGATCACAACGTATTATTACGTTCAGCAATAACTCGATTTATTGAGCACAACGTAATGGCACGGTGTCTGGCCATACTAATATTTTAAAGTTGGCTTACTGTGCCACAACATATCAATTCAAAATTGTCGTGCCACTGCACTGATTTTTTTGCTTTCTTTAATGGCGTTCCACCTGGTACTAAGTACCTACTTTGTTGCACCGCAATCACTACGTCGTTTCGCATAAGAAGTTTAAGTTCAGTCGACTTGTGCGCATCGCGAGGTATCGCGTGCACCGATTTTATGTTCACATGGAATATTGATGTAAAAACAACGATAAACTATGATTTTCTCACTTTCAGAGATAGTTTGATAAGATTACTCATACATTTATCATCCAATATCAAGCTAATATGTTTCTGGCACAGCGCAACAAAACAAAACATGACAATGGACTCAGAAAGATCTCTTATATTTTCATCTAACAATGATGAGAATAGTACCAGGAATGGCCATTGGCCTGAAAACTCCCGTTAAAGAAGGGTCAAAGAAAACCACAAATTACATGAAATGTAAAATGTGTGCCAAAAAATGTTAGACGATAGACAGGCCTTAGGTGCAAGGGTTGTCCTGAAAAACCAGCACTTTGTACTATTTGTTTTGAAGAATGGCATAAACAAAGCTTATTGCAATTGTATGATAATGTTGTACAATATACCTATAACATAGTTTATTATCAGATAATTAAGTAATTGTTACTAAAAATTTTGAAGAGATTTATTTGTTTCTATAAGTCTAAGTTGTAGCGATGGTATATCAAGGTCTAAAATAAGTTCATAAGACAATTTTTTGCATTTTAGTTTGTAAGTTTAAATATTTTGTTGATAAAAATAATACAATTATTTTTATTTGTGATAGTTGATTTGATCTCAATAATAAGTGATAAATGAGTATGATTTAACGAAAATTTCACTGGTGTATTTCATAACACTGATTAAGTCAATAATTTGAAAATAAATAATTATATTTCATATGTTTATAATAGTATATGTTAAATTTTTCTAGAACATGTTAACGTTATTAGCCGTCGTTAGTTAACAAATACAATATATGCTAAAAGCACAGTCGTCTAAATACGTCAACGTTATAAGATAATGTGAGCTATTGTACTGATTATTGTCAAGATGTTATAGAACGTATGATGTTATATGCCATATACGTTGACCTTATATGGCATTGTTAGCTGTTGGATATATATACATGTATTTATGTACGCTTTAATTCACAGGCATATATATGTACGTCGACGTTATAATACGTCGTTCCTATTGCACAATTTTTAATGTATATGTCGTTGCACAGCGTATACGAACGTTGACGTTATGATACGTTGTTTGCTATTACAAATTTTATATATCATTTGAAGAATAGCGTATATAAACGTCGACGTCTTAGGACGTCAGCGCAATATATTTTAATACTAATATTATCAGCTATTTGCACAGCGTCAATAGACGCCAATTTAGTTTATGAAAAATCATGTGCAATACCGCATAGGGCTACGATATTGAAGTGTGTGCATGAACGTGTTAAGAGATGAGCTGAACCAAACCGGAAATGTGAATTAGAAACAGTTTTGGAAGGAATGTGTTTGCGGACAGTGTTGTAAATTTGTTCATAAAAGATATCTACAGTAGGTTTGCTTGTTTGTTCTGAAATAAGTCTTCCCAATCAATTTCTAGAAGATCTTGATTTATTTTCTCATAATCAGCATTTTAAAGCAATATATAGTGTGTGATTTACATTTTAAATGTTTACTTACCATAATATCAAGTGACATAAGAACATAAAACGGAGGGTGCTGTATATCTATTGGTACTAAAGTTACCGGCGTTGAAAAGGCTTTGCTATTATGTGTATTAGTAAAACACAAGTCTAGCAAGCGGTCCTTATTATTTTTGAAAATATTGTTTTGTATACAAGTTAACAAAGACATAAAAATTTAACAAGTATGAGCTTGGCGGTCCTTGATCATTCGCTTTTAGGGGGTCTGATTGGTTGCCGTTGATTTGCCATTCGAGATATGGTAGATTAAAATCTCCGTATATATAAAATAAATTGACGCCCATAACCTGTATGTAGTCTCATAAAATCAAAGTAGAATACATCGTCACTGTCAACTCTCGGGGAATATATACAGCTCCAATAATGTAGTGTCTATTACCTACCGACAATTGCGCCAGTGTTTGTTCAATTATGTGTGGGAGCTCGTGCGGAGTAGCGGGGGGGGGGGGAGGGGGGGGGGGCAACGAGCAAGGCACGGAACAAAGTCAGCGCAACACAGCCACCAACACGCCTCCACCATCTCGGCGGCCAGTCGCTGTTCGGTTGCGATCGCAGCGATACACATTACACAACATAGCGGGAGTCAATGAATTCGTTGTTTTCTATGTCAGCATGCAACCACGTGTCGGTTAGTATAATAAAGTCGTAGGAATGCATCAAAATATTCATGTATATCTATTAAGTTTGGTTCTCAATCCGCGGCAATTGTGATAATAAAAGGATAGTACGTTATTATTCAAGTTATCGTATTTACAGTAGACTATTAAAATATTACTAAGAAATCGTTATTTGAAATAGTGAGTGCATATTTAATAAGTATGTATGAAATAACAATGATTTTATTGTTACGCATGGATAGTGGTGTGTAAAACGGAGTGCCAGAAGTATAATTTGACATTTCAAGGTTACGAGAGTTTAATACGATAAAACAACAATGTCACCCCATTATGGATCCATAATAAATGTACAGAATCATAATAGTCAAGTTAAGAGAGTAACAATGTTTATGCTTTGAAGAATGATATATTTTAATATTATTATAAAGAGAGTGCTCGTTTGCAAACAATTTATTATTTAATTTTGATGTTACCGAAATAAAGCCATTATTTATTAAAATTGTAGGTACACGTTTATGAGACTGCCAGTTTTTTGAATTAACATAGCATGTATGTAATGTTATAATTAGTAACATGACTGTAGGTAGTTTACAATCAATTGACCTACCATAAATGAAAAGCCTGTCCAAAGAGTAGTTACTTAATCTTAATGAGGTCTTGTTCCGAACGTTTTGCCAGCACTGGAGAATTTTCGGTCTTACGTGTAAGGATAACACCATATTTGACCCAAACAAACTTGTAATCGTGTGATTTGGCTCTGTTACGACATTCTCAAAACAAGTGCTTGTTTTGGATAGTTAGATGCTCGTTGATGAATATTTTTTGAGGTGGTCCGGATATTCCCAGCTTTTCAGTATTGAGATCCTTACTAGATTGACTAGCAGCTATGATATTGTCGCGTGGAGTCCAGGTGGTAAGTTTAACAATAACGTTTTTTGTCGGGTATCTTTTGGTCTGCGTGGTACGGTGAACTGCTAGAATATCGGACGCAAGTATTTGTTGTTTGATGACTAATGCCCATTACAATATTTGTGAGGTTCTTGTTACGTCTATCTGGCAAGTTAATGATTTCAATATTGCAATCTCGAACTTGCTGCTCCATAGGTGCTAATTTGCTTTAAGTTTTTAAAATGGCAGGTAGGTCACTAACTGGCTGCATTTGATTTTGTAAGGTTTGTAATTGTTCGTCGAAGGTGTCAGTTCGTCGAAGGTATTACTATAATAGAGCGATTTTTCCATCTCCAATAGGCGTATTTATATCCTTGAGGTTTTTGAAGCTTGCATTGTCGGAGCGCAGGCCATGGACAGTGTCATTTAGAGTAGCCAATGACACTATTATCTTAGACAATTCACTTGCCAAAATTAATTGTAAGGACTTAGTTATAGTCTCCGATATAGTTTGATCAAATTTATCTTCCAATATTTTCATTTGGTAAGTAATGTCATCATCTTCAGGTTGCTTACGCTTACGTAAATTGACAATAATATCATCTACCTCCGCCGACGCAGATAAATTCGGGTTGGACGAAAATTTGGTGGTGTGCATTGTATCAACATTTTGCAACTGTTTTGAATGGGTGAGTGAGAAAAGGTATGTTTCTAAGACCACAAAAGCGATGTCAGTTGTAGACAATTGTTTAGTCACTTGGTTTGCAAATATTATCACAGTCAAATGTAGCATTTAATACAGTCACTCATAAAGATGAAATCAGTTGATCTTACTTAAAGCTACACTTTTTAACTAACAAAAATACGTCTACTCTCGCCGTAATCGCCTGATTATGATTATTTTAGATTAATTTAGAAAATTTGCGTACAGGTAGTAAGGGACCAGAGCGCTTTGGGGATTTGAGCTTATAAGAAGCATATAAAGTTCGTGACGCGATAAACCCAAAGCAGGCAATTGTCCATGTGATACAACATGCTCAGGAGAAGCAGCAAAATAAGATCAATTAAGGGTCTTCGCTATCGACATTGTGACGAATAGCTAATGGGAGAAAGGAAAGATTGACCGACTCCATGCTTGATTGAAGTTTTTGAGAATGGAGAAACCTTTAACAAATCGGTATTAAAATCGCCCATGATTGCACTGTGTGTACTCAGCGTATCTAGTGCGAGTTTTTTTACGCGTTTGGTAGCGTTAAAGTTAACTACTGTTTGTATGGAATAAAAACAGCTCCAACTAGTGATAATAATTGGAAACACAATTCATGAGTGTGAGATTTGTGTTTTGAAACCCGTATTGACCCGTGTTTACCGTATGTTGTTAGATGCTCTTTAGTCAAAGCACTTTTGGGCAGAGGCGTTAGGTAACCCTAGTTAATAGATCACTTACTAGATTACTTGATGGCAAAACTCCTAAAGAGATGTTGCCAGGAAAGAAACCCAACTTATCAAACATAATTTTTTTTGGCTCTGAAATAATGGCTAAAGTACCTAAAAAAACGTCAAAAATGTGATTCTAAATCTAGAATTTTTTTATTCGTTGGTTATTGTGAATCTAGTGAGGGATGGATACTGGTCCTGACACTAATAAAATTATCAAAAGTAGAGATGTAGAATTTTTAGATAATGTTCAAAGACTTGAGCATAATGTCTTGCTTACCTAACAGTTATCCTGAAATACATTTAACTGAAGTACCCTGCAAAGAAAAATCACGAATCAGCTTAGATCAGTCTGCGAGTGATGAGTACCTGTCAGACGACAACGATAATTCATCCTACATACCAGAGGAATCATTTGACCTTTCGATACCAGCACGTCCACTCAGAGCTGCCCAGTATGCAGAAAAGGATGTCCACTATATAAGTTACTTTTGTACAATTAATTTATGTGATCCTCTCACTGTTGATGACTCTTTCATCTCCACATACTGATCAGTGGAAGAAGGCCATGAAGGAAGAATACGATTCCTAATAAAGAATAAAACATGGTCACTGGTATATTTGCCGTCAGGTAAAGAGCCTTGCCATGTAAATGAATGTTTAAAAGTAAGACGGATGAGAAAGGTTAGATTGTTCGTTTTAAAGCAAGATTAAATATTAAGGGTGTGCTCAACGAAAATGACTACGATGAAGTCTATGCTCAGTGGTAAGACTCCATTGCATGCTCTGGCTGTTAAATACGACCTGAAATTATTCAGATGGATGCTATAAGCGCATTTCTTCAGGGTGACATATGCTGAAATGTATATGTCACAACCGGAATGCTATAAAGAAGTGATCAGATATATCACCTACATAAGTCAATCTACGGGCTCAAGCAGGCTAGTCGTCAGTGGAATCTTAAATTAAGCAATGTTCTACTTAAATCGGATTGAAAAGATCAAAATAGATCCAGCATCCATTATTCCGTAAATAAATCAAAAATTATTTTTATTGCAGTATGGGTAGACGACTTCAATATTTTTACAAATGACAAGAAAACGGCAACAGGTATCAAAGAAAATCTTAAAGAAGAATTCTGTATTGGAAGATCTGGGTGAGATAGAGGAAAGGATTCTGTCTGGTTAGTCTGTTAGGTTACTTATTACTATTACAAAAAAAACCCTACCCCAGCGCCGATGGCTAGTCTCCGTTGGGGCTGGCCGCCGTGACCGAAATTCGGTCTGAAGGACATTATTATTATTATTACCATCACCAAATAGCTGTGCTTGCACTTATGAATTCCGGTCTGAAGTGTATAGACAGCCAGTAAAATTAAAGGCTATGAGGCATTCCATCTAAGTCCTCTGATTTAACAACTCATCTGTAGCTTCCTATGTTTGAAGTTGGCTGCAGGTATCCATGAACTGCAGTAGTCACTCAATCAGGTGGGTTGTGAGTTCTTTGTCACTTCTACTGTCAAACTACATGGCTCTTTATAATAATAATGCTATTAGAAACAACGGCCCAGATAAACTTGTGCATTATTTATAGCGTTTTCTTCGCTGTGTGAAGGTCGTACTTAAGATTTATTCCTGTTGCCCAAAAGCAGACGATATTAAAATTAATCGAATGAAACTAATTGTAGAATGTTTCGAAGAGAAGAGCACAACCACTCGTATTATTAAAACAATAGTAAAAACAGAATATAAAATTAGTGCAAAAAGAGAAATTAAAGGTGTTTTCATATTTTACTTGGTATCTTTTGTTTTTACTGAAATAACTTATATTTAGTGAATTTTAGCGAATGTTCGCTTAGGACCGATTTTTCAATCCTTAGATAAAAATTATTCATGGGATAAAATACAATATAATATACAAATTAAAAATGACAGTTGTATGAATTAAATCGTTCAATTTTTTCACTTTTATATTCAGTCAGCTTATTTAATTGATGGTTAACTTTTATTTGATCATTGATAAATCGGCCCTTAGATGAATTTAGCTCATTATTATAATCAGGCGTTACTTTACGGAAATCCATTATTTTAGTGAGACTAACGGACAGCAATTGATTTTTTTATATAGAGATATATGTTTGAAGATACATAATGCTTAATAGCAGAAGCAAGATTATTTATTTAAAAGGTAGCTCCAATTATTTACAGTTTTGTATTTGTGTATGTTGTTTGGTATGTTAAATAATATCATTTATTATAACAGTAAAATGCTAGGTGTCTCCAAAGTGCTCGTTAAAAGTGCTTCGAAGAAAACATTCAGGAATTATCTGAACGCAAATTGTTTGTAAACAATACCGCGTTGTGGAGCAAAGTTATTGCTCCGTGTTTAGAGAATTCCTTTCATTATTGAGTTTGAAAGGGATGTTTTTGTCGGACGTAATGTGATATGATAAATTCATGAGCCACTTTTATATTTTAGCGACGCGTCGGTTTTATGTTTGAAAAGAATAAAGGCAATGGTTGGTTTGGGTATGGGTGATTGGGTATTTCTTGCGAAGAACAATTGTTGCGATTTTCTCCTTGTTTGATGCAGGAATTCAAGTCTACAGCATTGGCGTGGCTTGGTACTGCTCGTGAGTTCTTGATAAGTGCACCGACAGAAGATAATGTGGTTAATATAATGCAGTATTGTGCTGAGTCAGATGCCTACTCGTTGCTTCATTAATGTTGATGCAATATAGTATACATGTGGTGCAATGACGTATTATGTGGCTTCTAATAAAGATGTTTTTTTCTCCCTTGCATTCTATATTATTTAAATATGAATCAAACGATATAATTTATTAATTTTATAACTTTATTGTTTTAACCATAAAACTTATAAAAAGCACACTTAGATGGAAAAGATGAGAAAAGGAGCTAACTTCGGGAACTGACTAGCTCGAGCGTCGACGCGCGAACCAGCTTCCGCCGAGGGGCCTGTGAGAAGCGCGGGACCAGCTGACCGCTGCATTCCACACTACTTCATTGGATCGGCGATTGACGACTACGTGCGCTTATACTGTATTCAGACTTCAATTCAGACTTCTTAAGGTTTTTTTTAAACTTATTATAAGCCATTGCTTGACCACAATCCCACCTGGTGGTAAGTGATGATGCAACCCTAGATGGTAAATCGCACTGTCTTAGCGTAACAAAAGCCTATTCACTCTTGCCTTGAAGACCTTGAATTGTATTCGGACGGAAAGAGAGACGCCGGCAAGTTATTCTACTCCTTTGCTGTACGCATTACAAAAGACGAAGAAACCGTTTGGTTCTAATGCGTGGAATATCGACAACAAAGAGGTGAAGACCCGCCAACCGCCTGGTTGTCCGATGGTGGAAAAGAGAGGGAGGAATTAAAGCGTGTAATTCCTGCGCACACTCACCGAAATGCATCCTATATAATACCGATAGACTGGATTCTCTGCGCCTGTGCTAAAGGCTGACAAGATTGGTTTCAACCAAATGAAGGTCACCAATGAGCCTCTTAGCACGTCTCTCCACTGATTCCAACGTTGCCAGGTGTTATTTTGCAGCACCAGCCCATTACACACTGGCACTATTCCAGTCCTGAATGAGAGACGGAACAAGCGCGTCAACACAAGAGACAACTCAGGTGCACAGACCTTTAGAGCACCATTAGGTCCACTAGCTTTGTTTACGTCTAGACATCGCAAGGTTTTAAGAACCTCCTTGTTGGTGATACGGACCTCTGATATAGAGGTACCGCAGTGAGTGGTGAATGGTATGTTGCGCTACTGTCCAAACGCGAATTGCAAGCAAGAAGAGAAGCAAATAAGTCCGCTTTCTCCTTAGTCGCATGCGCCAGTGGGCCATCTGGTTTTACCAGCGGAGGCGGTGTAGACCGACAGAAGTTTGTCTCGACCGCTTTGGCGAGAGACCAAAAAGCTCTACTGCCAGATGTTTTGACAGAGAGCTTTGTACCGATGCGTTTAATGCGGTCGAAATTGGCTTGCCGTAATGCCTTTTTGCAGGACTTGGCGGCTTGGTTAAAGGCTCTCTCTCTTCTTAAGGCTAACATCCGGAGCTTTGCGGTCTCGAGCATCGACCCAGGATAAGAACATATGCTTGTGCTTTTCAGCTCGAGCACACTCGGCGTTGAGCCATGGGCGAGCTTTACCACCAATAGGCATGTCACCAAAGGGAATAAAATACTCCATAGCTTGACATATCACATCGGTTATAGCATCCGCGTAGCTTAACGGATATTCAGACGAGAAGCAGAAGGATAAGATGCAAAGGAATGCCGCATCTCATCCCAATGTGCTGACTTGTATCGCCACATTCGCCGCACACCGTGGATATCGTAGTTAGGTGGAGAATAGAATGACACAGATTTCACCAGACATTGGTCAGAAGTTCCCAAGGATGAGGTAACCTGAACATCGTACCTGTTTGGATTGGTCGCCAGAAGTAGGTTGAGGCAGTTGGCTGTGTGCCCATCCACATCCAGTATCCTCGTCGCTTGTTGTACCAGCTGGGAGAGCGCTAGCGACAAGGCCAAATTCCACGCCTCTCTCCTAGCGTGGTCGGTCTTCTGGTATGGAAACAGCCAGTACTGATGACAGGCATTAAAGACCCCCAGAAAAACCAACTGTGCATTAGGGTACCGATTTAGAGCCACATCAGAGGCTTCACTGAGGTATTCAAATAGCCTAGTTGTCTCCCGATCACCGCTGTGCGATCGGTAGACACAAGAATAAATAATTTTATCCCAGATCGTAGAGAAAGTGGGGTATTCAAGGTAACGGAGACGCTTACAGCAGATGTCGTTGCGGACGTAAACACAGACTCCGCCCCGCTGATGGGAATTATGCTGCAAGGTGTTTCCAGGGTAGCCAAGGTACGCCGCATCTAGAGGACATCTGATCTGCGTCTCAGTCAAGAAGAGTAAGTGCGGCTTGTCAGTCTCAAGGTGGTAGTGGACTGCATTGAGATTACAGTGCAGGCCTCCGATGTTTGTGAGGTGCACTTTGAGCAGTGCACACTTTGATAGGAGAATTGCAACCGTTGTACAAACCTACTCTTCTTTTCTTTCATAAATGGTGGAGTGAATAGGTTGAGAGAATGTCAGCTGGACGAGGCGTCACATATAACCTAGGGACGCAAACAGAGTCACAGCATCGATGGTACCTAGAATGGAGATCGCGGAGACGCGAACCCCCAAATTGCCACCACTCTCCTCCGGTCGCCAACCGGCATGGTGGAGCCATCCCAGGATTTTTCGTAAGATGACAAGACAATGAGTGGCTGGATAATTAATTGGGCCCCAACATTCTACGGTCGGCCGGCGAATGGTGACGTGCTTCGAATCCTTAACCTTCATAACAACTCTACTGACACTGAAACGGCCGCGCAGCAACCGGTTCTGCGCAACGCAACTGTCCAGACCCATTCTCCTAAAATGGGTTTCACCTAACATCATACAGGAACAGGACATCATTTGGCGGTATGTTTTATCAAAGTGAAAATCCAATAATTAATATACAATCCACTTTAGTCTTTAATTTATAAAGATCACAAACACCTAAAACGTCCCTATAATCTGCCGCCTGAGGGTATGCGCTCCTCCATTCCTCTCCCTCGCTACGCCACTAGTCACACAGAAATCAGTTACAGTTAACCTTATTGTTTGTTTCGCTACTAACAGATTTTTAAATGAAATAAGGTGACATAAGAGCACACTGTCTTCCTGACGGTAAGTGAATGCTGTGGCTCATAGACATCTACGTCTATCCTTGATCAAGAATCCCTGCTTTTATATCATACCCATGAGGACTAAGATGGAATGCTTTCTTTCCAGTAAAAAGATCTCTGGTTTTCTACTAACTATTCGATAAACAACAGCATTAAGCTGCTATTTTACGCTGGTATTCTGTGATGAGCATGGTCCTTCCCAGGTCGAGCCAACCTATTAGTGCTACAACTATAATATAGCTGTGGCTCTACCACCTATAAAGAACAGATATACAAAACAATCTCTAAATGATATTTAAGTGCAAGGGTCTTAAATAGGTAATATTTCAATCCATCAAGTGTAGCTATCTCTCATGAATAGGCTTTTAATTGAAGTGAGGCTGACAAACGAGCAGTCGGTAAGTGGATGCTGTGGCGCATAGACTCTTAAATCTATCCTTCATTAGAATCAATATATCCCTGAACACTAAGAAAGAAGTCTTGTTATCATGTCTTGTTATATTAGATCAGTAAGTGTAGTTTCTGTTGTTTTTTTTGTATCGAGTTTAAATTATACTGGCACAAGTCTTATAACTTGGGGCGCAATAAATCTTATTACATTACGTTTCAAAGCTCACTTGTTTGCTTCAATATACAATTTCTGTTCCTTTATATCCTGTTATTCTTTTCATGCGAAGTAAGTGTACAAGGTTTATGATATCCGATATTTTGAGCCATATTGTCTTTATTTTATGTTTTCGGTACATACGAAAATAAGCCTTAGTGGAATTATTTGCTTTCTAGAGCAATATCTCTCTTTTCTATTTTTGTTCTTATACTTCATCAGCTCGTAAAGTCTACTGCCGGACGTCTCACACAACGCAAATACAATTGGCGGTCGGATTGAAGTTCGCAGTACCAAACGTCCTGTTGATTAGAAGAAACTTTTAAGTAGTTTTCTTTCTATATCAAGTTGCCTAGGAATGGTGTTTATCGTACCGGTGTAGGACTTTTAAAAGTGCGCCAAATAACATCCATAGTTTTAAAGATTTACCACCTCACCACAAAGTAAGTGTGGGCTTGTTTGTGAGCCCTTGCACTGGTAAACTCTCTCGATTACCTGTTTATTTCATCAAAGTTGAGGTTCGCTTTAAATCAGTAGTTTTATTGCGCAATACTGTCGGCAAACACTCAATAATATTAAGTACAGGAGCCAAAACTAATTTAAAAATTGGCAGTCACGAGACGCCCGGCAGATGTGAAACATCATAATTGATGGTAGAATTAATAATTAATAAAAACTGTAAAGAAATATAGAGTAAAATAAATTTAGCATATTCAAAAGAAATACAAGCTATGTATAACAAGCGGTGAGCATGACAACTTACGCAGTAACGCAACGAAATGTATAGTGTACACACACACAAGAGAGTCGAGAGCGGTGACGTAGAGGCATGACGGCATAAAGAAACGTCATGCCATTTGTAGTCACGGTATTCGAATAGCCTAGTTGTCTCCTGTTCACTGCTGTGCAATTGGTAGACACAAGAATAAATAATTTTATCCATTCCTGTGTCTATAAATTCCCAGATCGTAGAGAAAGTGGGGTATTCAAGGTGACGGAGACGCTTACAGCAGATGTCGTTGCTGACATAAACACAGACTCCGGCGCGCTGATGGAAATTATGCCCTAAGGTATTTCCAGGGTAGCCAATGTACGCCGTATCTAGAGGACATCTGATCTGCGTCTCAGTCTAGAAGAGTAAGTGCGGCTTATCAGTCTCAAGGTGGTAGTGGACTGCATTGAGATAACAGTGCAGGCCTCGGATGTTTGTGAGGTGCACTTTGATGGAGCGAGTGCACTTTGATAGAGAGGGAGTGCAACCGCTGTACAAACCTACATTCCTTTCCCTCGCTACGGCACTAGTCACACAGAAATCAGTTACAGTTAACCTTATTGTTTGTTTTCCCTACAACAGATTTTTTTAAATGAAATAAGGGTGACATACGAGCACACTGTCTTCCTGACGGTAAGTGAATGACATCTACATCTATCCTTGATCAAAAATCCCTGCTTTTATATCATACCCATGAGGACTAAGATGGAATACTTTCTTTCCAGTAAAAAGGATCTCTGGTTTTCTACACTCATCATACGATAAACAACAGCATTAAGCTGCTATTTTACGCTGGTATACTGTGAGAGCGTGGTCCTTCCCCGGTCGGGCCGACCTATTCGTGCTACAACTATAATATAGCTGCAGCGTGGCTCTACCACCTATAAAGAACAGATGTACAAAAACAATCTCTAAATGATATTTAAGTGCAAGGGTCTTAATAGAGTAATATTTCAATCCATCAAGTGTAGCTATCTCTCATATGAATAGGCTTTTAATTGAAGTGAGGCTGACAAACGAGCAGTCGGTAAGTGGATGCTGTGGCGCATAGACTCTTAAATCTATCCTTCATTAAGAATCAATATGTCCCTGAACACTAAGAAAGAAGTCTTGTTATCAGTAAGTAATATCTTGTTATATTAGATCAGTAAGTGTAGTTTCTATTGTTTTTTTTTTTTTGTATCGAGTTTACATTATACTGGCATTATTATATATTTTATATATTTTACGTGGTAGAGCCATGCTTCAGCTATATTAGTAGTATAGTTGTAGCACGAATGGGTCGACTCGACCGGGGAAGGACCACGCTCTCACAGAATACCAGCGTAAAATAGCAGCTTAACACCGCTGTGTTTCGTATGGTGAGTGTAGAGAACCGGAGACCCTTTTTACTGGAAAAGAGGCATTCCATCTTAGTCCACACGGGTGACAACGCATCTGCATTTTGATTCTTTATTGAAGATAGATGTAGATGTCTATGGGTCACAGCAACCACTTACCATCAGGTGGACTGTGTGCTCGTTTGTCACCCTATCCTATAAAAAAAAAAAAACAAGTCTTATAACTTGGGGCGCACTAAATCTTGTTAAGCATTACGTTACAAAGCTTGCACTTGTTTGCTTCCAATATGTACAATTTCCGTTCCTTTATATCCTGTTATTCTTTTTCATGCGAAATAAGTGTGCAAGGTTTATGATATCCGATATTTTACGAGCCATATTGTCTTTTATTTTATGTTTTCGGTACATACGAAAATAAGCCTTGGCAGAATTATTTGCTTTCTAGAGCAATATCTCTCTTTTCTATTTTTGTTCTTATACTTCATCAGCTCGTAAAAGTCTACTGCCGGACGTCTCACACAACGCAAACACAGTTGGCGGGCGGATTAAAGTTCGCAGTACCAAACGTCCTATTGATTAAGAAGAAACTTTTAAGTAGTTTTCTTTCTATATCAAGTTGCCTAGAAATGGTGTTTATCGTACTTTTAAAAGTGCGCCAAATAACACCCATTGTTTAAAAGATTTATCCCACCTCACTACAAAGTAAGTGTGGCAAAAGCTTGTTTGTAAGAGCCCTTGCACTGGTAAAACTCTCTCGATTACCTGTTTATTTCATCATAGTTGAGGTTCGCTTTAAATCAGTAGTTTTTATTGCGCAATACTGTCGGCAAACACTCAATAATATTAAGTACAGGAGCCAAAACTAATTTAAAAAAATTGGCAGTCACGAGACGCCCGGCAGATGTGAAACATCATAATTGATGGTAGAATTAATAATTAATAAAAAACTGTAAAGAAATATAGAGTAAAATAAATTTAAGCATATTCAAAAGAAATACAAGCTATGTATACAAGCGGTGAGCATGACAACTTACGCAGTAACGCAACGAAATGTATAGTACGCACACGCACATACAAGAGAGTCGAGAGCGGTGATGAGGGGGCATGACGGCATAAAGAGCGTCATGCCATTTGTAGTCACGGCATTCGAGTCGGTTTTACTGCCAAGCCGCGACAATAGATGTTTCAAATCAAAAGAAATTAAAATTTTAACCTTAGTAATCATGAACCGATGTAACAACCGATAAGGAAGAAAGAGTAGTAGCATCGTACCAGTAACAGAATTATAAAGCGGCCCCCACTAGATGGAGTAACGAATCTGGTAAAACATATTGTCGATGGATGCAGCTGGTTTAGGACCGAGCTTTGTGGCGTATCTTGGAGGAGGCCATTCTTCAGCAGTGTATTTGCAGCTGTGGTGATGAACCATGTAGCGCATTATGGTTGTACGAAAGGGTTGGCTCAACCGAGGTCCACTGCTGGAAATGGGTCCTTTCTGTTGTAGGGAGGATTTACTTTGATCCCCATGCCTGGCAAATGGATTGACGATCGCAGTACCAGACCTGAGCACACTTGACGCTGCTGCCTGTCGCCGATCTGGGTGTTTTACGTCTGAAGTAAACGAGATAGTTATACCGCCATATAGCGGAAGCGTAAAATATTGTGGCAGCACAATTCTGTTGTATTTCGTATGGCAAGTGACGAGAATTGGAAATAATTTTTCTTTACAATTTTTGTGTATGTTGTTTGGTATGTTAAGTAATATAAATTATTATTATAGAAAAATACCAGGTGTCCCCGAGGCGCTCGTTAAAATGCTTCGAAGAAAACTGAGGAATTATCTGAACGCAAATTATTTGTAAACAATCCCGCGTTGTGGAGCAAAGTTATTGTGTTGTGTTTAGAGAATTATTTTCATAACTGAGGTCGAAAGGAAAATTTTTCGCCACATGAAAATCGCAAGAAATCCCCAATCATCCATCCATCCAACTGACGCGTCGCTAAACTATAAAAGTGGTAAAAGTATATTCATGAGCCACTTTTATATTTTAGCGACGCGTCAGTTTTATTTTTGAAAAGAAAAGAGGCTTCGGTTTGTTTCGGTATGGATGATTGGGGATTTCTTGCGAACAACAATTAATGCGATTTTCTCCTTGTCTGACGCAGGAATTCAAGTCTATAGCAGTGGCGTGGCTTGGTACTGCTCGTGAGTTCTTGATAAGTGCACCGACAGAATATAATGTGGTTAATACAATGCAGTATTGTGCTGAGTCAGATGCCTAATTTTTGCTGCATTAATGTTGATGCAATATAATGTACAATGACGTATTATGTAGCTTCAAATAAAGATGTTTCTTCCTTTTAAATAAAACTAGTTTTACGGATTTTATCGCGTATATTAACTTATTTTATATTCCCGTCGTTTCGAGTACTTTACCGCACCCATGGTCACGGGGCTGAGGTATTTGATGTCCCGATGTCATAGTTAACCTCGGTTACCTCCAGATTAAAAATTATTAATTTTATTATTTTTCCGATCTATGCAGTATGAACTTACAGTATCTTGAAGTCTTGCAGTTGTATGCCTGGGTTGGGATTTAATTTTATTAATTATAGGATCCCAAGCAGATGGTACCCAAGCCATCTTCTCTATTAAAATTAGGATGTTTTTGATTTCCAATCCTCATGAATTATCCTGGAAGGAATCAGTGTTCTTTAGCGAGGATTTGTGGTAAATCAAATCTAATGTAGTGACGGGGGTGATCCTGTACATGTTCACAGACTGCAGACTTCGCGGAGCGTCGATTCTTCACATCAGCTATGTGTTCTTTAACACATAGCTGAGCTGGGCCTGTGAGAAGCGCGGGACCAGCTGACCGCTGCATTCACACTACTTCAGCGGATCGGGTATTGACGACTACGGGCGCTTATACTATAGTCTCTTCAATTCAGACTTCTTATAGTTTTGTCCAATAATTATTATACAATTCACTTTAGTCTTTAATTTATAAAGATCACAAACACTAAAATGTCTCCTATAATCTGCTGCCCGAAGCTATGCGCTCCTCCATTCCTCTCCTTCGCTACGCCACTAGTCACACAGAAATCAGTTATAGTTAATCTTATTGTTTGTTTTCCATACAACAGATTTTTTTAAATGAAATAAGGGTGACATACGAGCACACAGTCTTCCTGATGGTAAGTGAAGGCTGTGGCCTATAGATATCTACATCTATACTTGATCAAGAAATCCTGCTTTTATATCATACCCATGAGGACTAAGATGGAATGCTTTCTTTCCAGTAAAAAGGATCTCTGGTTTTCTACACTCACTATTCGATAAACAACAGCATTAAGCTGCAATTTTACGCTGGTATACTGTGAGAGCGTGGTCCTTCCCTGGTTGATCTGAACTATTCGTGCTATAACTATAATATAGCTGCAGCGTGGCTCTACCATGTATAAAAAACAGATGTACAAAACCAATATCTAAATTATATCTAAGTGCAAGGGTCTTAAATTATTGTACCACCTACAATTACCATGTTTTAAGCAAATAAAGAAATTAATATTATTATATTTGTCAAAGGTATTTTTTCTCCCTCTGTATTAAAGGGGTAGAAAAAACGGTCACACGGGTCTTGACCAAGTGCCCGCAGGAAGGAGAAAAGACCTACAATGATTATGATGATGATGAGTTGAGGAATTTTCGTGTAAGACGACAGGTGTTAATTAGGACTACTTTTTGTATAAGTGTAATAGTGGATTTGGGCATTTGAAGCATATTGATACCGGTTTGAAGGGTCTTTGGAACTACACCAGTTGTGAATATGATGATGGGAACGATTTGTACGGAGTTTACTTGCCATTGTCTTTTTATTTCGATAACCAGGTCTACATATTTTGTCATTTTCTTAGAATGTGTAATAATGAGGTTTTGTGTGTTGCGAACTGCTATGTTTATTATAAAAACTGATTTTTTAATTTTGTCTGTTATTGTTATGTCCGGTCTATTGTAATGTATAGTCTTGTCTGTTATAATTGTTCTGTCCCAATATAATTTAACGGAATTACTTTCTAAAATAGTGCTGGGATTATATTTGTAATAAGCGATTTTTTTGATATGAATAAATGTTTGTGAGCTAGGTTTTGGTGGATAATTGCAGCAAAGGACGACGCTCTCACAGAATACCAGTAATATTATTATTTAGGATTATATTTGTAATAAGCGATTTTTTTGATATGAATAAATGTTTGTGAGCTAGGTTTTGGTGGATAATTGCAGCAAAGGACGACGCTCTCACAGAATACCGTTAAATAGCAGCTTAATGCTGCTGTGTTTCGTATGGTGAGTGTAGAGAACCGGAGACCCTTTTTACTGGAAAAGAGGCATTTTCTTAGTCCTCACGGCTGACAACGCATCGGCGTTTAAATTCGCAAACGAAGATAAATGTAGATGTCTATAGGACACAGCAACCACTTACCATCAGGTGGACTGTGTGCTCGTTAGTCACCCTTATTCTATATAAAAAAAAATCTTGGTCATGTCTATGTTTGTAGTCTGTTTGAACTATAGATTTACATGCTCCGGTAATATGTTGAATCGTTTCTGAGCTATTGTGAAATCGTCTACATAAGTCAGTGCGTGGGTTGGGAATACGAATTATGTGTTTTTGAGCAAGCAATCACAAAAGCCTCCGTCTTTGGGAAGAGCTCTCCGCGACGTAGCCACTCGTTTGATGCTTGCCTGTCGACATGTACTTGATTGAGATCGGCAAGGTGCCTACCATGCAGAGACTTTTGTGACCATAAATCTATTTTCTGTTGTTTATTTATTATCCTTGGCTGAAAATTTCTGTCATTTAGGTTAAGAGGAGTTAGTTTTTTTATCAATATCTGTAATATATTTGTGGAGTTGCGAATGTTCAGATTTTACATAAAAATATTTGCGTAATTTGTCTATTAGATTGTTGTGTAAATTTTGTATATCGATGATGCCTCTTCCTCCATCTTGACGTGGTAATGTGAGACGTTGTGTACATGATCTGGGGTGATGTTTTCTTTTCGCTGTCATAAGTGTATTAATTTTGCGTTGAAGTTTAACTAACTCACTCTGGGACCAATTTATTATCCCAAAGGAATAGGTGAGGACAGGTATTGCGTAAGTATTTATGGCTTTTATACTATTGCGTGAATTTAGTTGAGTTCTTAATATTTGGTTTATTCTAATTTTAAATTTTTTAGTTAAATCTAATTTTGCTTGTTTTTGATGTATCTGTTTAGACTGACGAAACCCTAAGTATTTATATGGGCTGTGTTCGTTCATGGACTCTATTTGTTCACCTGTATCGAGAATATATGTATTGTTTATTGATTTCCCGCAAATTATAGAACGCACTTTGCATTTATCTACACCAAATTGCATTTTTACATCTGTAGAAAATGACTGTGTTAAGTCTGCTAGTTGTGTAAGTTCCGTTTTATTGGTTGCATAAATTTTTATGTCGTCCATTTAAAGTAAGTGTGATAGAATGTGATATGAGTTATTATATTTTAATTTAAAACCTATCTTAGTGTTATTGAGTAATTCTGATAACGGGTTAAGGGCTATACAAAACCATAACGGACTAAGAGCGTCTCCCTGAAATATACCTCTTTGTATTTTTATTGGCTCTGTAGTTAAGGAATTGTTATTAATTAATTTTATCGTTTATTTTATAATGTTTTAGTACATAAATTAACCAACTATGAGGGACAGAATCAAATACCATTTTACAATCAATGTACATTATATGAATATTTTTATTTTTATTGTGTGCTTGTTCCATGGCTATTGCATCTATTGTCAACTGTTCTTTACATCCTTGGCTGTTTTTCCTGCAGCTCTTTTGCTGTTCTGCAAGAATATTTTGTTGATCAAGATGTCTGTATATCATTTCACTAATGCATCCTGTAATAATCTTGTATATCGTTTTTAAGCATGTTATGGGTCTGTAATTTGCGGGATCTTTTGGATCTGAACCTTTTGGAAGCACGTAAGTGAGACCATTTGTTATGAATGTTGGCATATCTTGTGGTGAATGTATGAATTGGAAAATATGTTTGTGTATAAATGAATGTGTGCATGTGAGCTTTTGGTACCAATAATTATGTATATTATCGGTGCTTTCCAATTTTGTGTGCGTTTGATGACTTGAATGAATGTGTCTACAGTGATGTTTTCAAAATCCATTTGTTTAATATTTGCTGTGTTTGTTATTTTGTCTAACCAATCGTCTTTACTATTATGTACTACTGGGTTTTCCCAAAGGCCTGCCCAAAATTGTTGTAAGTGTTGTGGTGATGGGAATTGAGCAGATTGTGTAGTATAAATTTGTTGATCTTGACCTAAAGTTCTGTAAAACTATTTTTCATTATTTAAAAAGTTTGCATTATGTTGTGTACGTTTAGTACATGTTAAATATGAAGATATTTGTCTGTTTGAGAGCGCACTTAATTTTTGCTTGAGTGTGTCGAAAAAATGTTGTGGCTCTGTGTTGGATTCTTCGTGTTGAGAGTATGTTTTATATTTGATCTTTATTTCTTCTACAGTCTTTAATATTCCCTGATTTCTATTTCCTATTGTGTATTGTGTTAATCTTCCAATTTCTAAACGATATTTTTCTATTCTGCTTTCAGTTCTTCTTTGCCAGGTAGGTTTCCTATTTCAATGGTTTGCAGTTATATTTTTCTCTGTGTTAAATCTGGTACCATTACATAAGACGGCTGTAAAAGCTGCTGAATAAATTAGAGTATGTAATGAAATTAAATTTAAATCATGATTTAAATGTCTGGGTAAAATTTCATTATTCAACTGATATGAACTGATCCCTACTAAATCAAAATCCACCACTATGACTTATCGTAAATGCAAACTGTGGATGCATGGCAATAGAACAGACGGATAACATAAAATATCTGGGCATTATACTCGACAGTACCCTTTCATGGACACCTCATATAGATAACATGGCATCCCGGGTTCGAAAAATTATTCCAGTTTTAAAAAAAATGAGGAATGCGGCGGACTCAAAAACCTTGAAACTAGTCTATTTTGCGCTGGCCCAGTCAATTCTGACCTATTGCATACCTTCCTGGGGTGGGGCGTCACCCACTCATTTTCTAAAACTGGAGCGAGCACAGCGAGCCGTCTTAAAGGTTATGACTAAAAAGCATTACCGTTACCCTACTACCCAACTATATAAATACAGTAAGGTGCTTACAACCAGGCAACTCTACGTACTTCAAATGATACTTCGTAGACATCTCTTGCTCCCACTGAAACAGCGTGCATAGAAAATAAGTCGAAGACTGGAATACCGGGTTTGTGAGCACGTCCCCCACAGAACTGCTTTAGCTCATAGACAATACTATGTCCGAAGTAGTCATGTGTATAATAGGATTAATAAAGAACTAAATATCTATAAAGCTACCGTTAGAAAGTGTAAACAGGAACTGAAGCAGTGGCTGCAGAGGCTTTCACACGAGGATACAGAGGCGCTTTTGCGATCCCTCTATACAACTAACTAAACCACATCTTATGATAAAGTCGTAAGGCTCATCACACTTAGCGAGGATTGCTTTCTTTGCACAATAATCCCAAGATGTTTAAAATAGGGCAGGTTATGCACATTAATACTCTCTCTCTCTCTCTCTCTCTCTCTCACTTTTACACACACAAACACACACACACACACAACACATATACGCACACACCTTTACAAACTTCTATGTACACTGCAATTCCATCCTCACTTTTATACTTGCTCTTAAGAAGTTTCTCCACATGTAGCGGATTCAATATTATGTAGTACTGCGCCACACTTACTAGTTTGTGTGTGTAGTACTAAACAGGGCATTTCTTTAATTGTTTCCTATAATGTCCGGGGAAGGCGCTAGCGTCTGTAATATATACTACTAGTATGTTGCCAAAAAACCAGTACTGTATTAGTTTAAGATAGTCTGCATGTAATCAAAGTGAAAGTGAATAAAGTTTTATTATTATTATTATAATAGTACACGTATATAGATATTAGTAAGACGCTGTTGCTCTTTTTCTCGTTTTTTCCTTCTGTCGCCTCTTACGGACTATATGGGGTGGTATTCTTACACCTCCACTACACGTTATGACGTTTAATGTCAGTTAATTCTGTAAGACTCGGTATGCAATTTATTAAAAGTAATATAAGTAAAAGTAAAGTAAAGTTACAGCCTATATACGTCCCACTGTTGGCACAGGCCTCCTCTCATTTCTGAGAGGGTTTTAGGCAAGGAAACGTCCTGCCCCGCTGCTCCAATGCGTGTTGGGAACTTCACATGTCGTCGAAATATTTCTTTTGATTTCAGACATGCAGGTTTCTCACGATGTTTTTCCTTCACCGCCGAGCACGTGGTAAATCAGCACTTAAAATTGCATTAACAATTTCATTGGCGCCGGCGGGATTGAACCCGGGTTGCTCGCGTACTGTGATACTTATAGCGAGCGCTAACCATTTGAGCTACCACGGCTCAGATGGTTTGCAAAGTAATATAAAGTAGTTAATCATCATTATCATTACAATCTTTCACAAGTCCACTGCTGAACATAGGCCTCCTCCAAGTAATGCCACAAAGCACGGTCCTGAGCCACTCCATACTTCCAGGTCGTCACTCCATCTAGTGGGGGACGCCCTACACTGCCTGCCGGGCATGGCTACTCGAGAACCTTTGTTCCCCATCGGTTGTCGGTTCTTCGAGCTATATGGCCGGCCCATTGCCACTTCAGCTTACTAATCCGTTGGCCTATGTCGGTCACTCTGGTTCTTCTGCGGATATCCTCATTCCTAAGTTTATCACGCAAAGAAACCCTGAGCATAGCCCTCTCCATAGCTCGCTGAGCGACCTTGAGCTTACTCTACACGCCAGCAGTGAAGGACCAAGTCTAAGTTCCATAGGTCATCACTGGCAACACGCACTGGTTGTACAGTCTCGTTTTCAAGTTTTGAGGCATACCTGGCGAGAAGATGTGTCAATTTCCCGAACGCTGCCCAGCTGAGTTGAATCCGTCGATTGACCTCTCGGTCGAAGTTGGACTTACCTAGACGGATTTGTCCCACGTAAACATATTCTTCAACAACTTCGAGCTTAGTGCTCCCAAAACTACTGGCATAGCTGTGACATGGACATTACACATGATCTTTGTTTTGTCCATGCTCATCTAAAGACCTATCCGTTGGGAGACACTAGTGTTTAGGTCCTCCAGCGATTCTGCCATAAGGACTATATCGTCGGCAAATCGAAGGTGAGTGATGTACTCGCCATTGATGTTAATACCGTATCCTTTCCAGTCCAGTAGCTTGAAAACGTCTCCCAATGCAGCGGTTAAGAGTTTTCGGGATAATCGCCTTACCCGTTTTCCATCTGCAGTTGGATAGGTTTCGTACTCTGGTTCTGTACTAGGATAGCCATCGTAGTCCTACTGTATAAATACTTCAGCACTTCGATATACCGATAGTCAACTTGGCACCGCTGAAGGGAATGTAGCACCGCCCAAATTTCGACGTAATCAAAAGCTTTCTCATAGTCCACATACGCTAGGCAAAGTGGAGGATTGTACTCTTCAGTCTTTTGTACAATTTGCGGAAGGTATGTATGTGGTCTATGGTGCAAAAGCCTTTCCGAAACTGGCTTGTTTGGGAGGCTCATCGTTGTCGGAAGTCGTCGAGTCTGCATGCGAGACGATTCGTATGACTCGAAAACAGCACGTAGACGCGGCTCAGAAGGAAATCGGTCTGTAGTTCTTCAAGAGAGCGTGTCGCCTTTCTTGAAAACAAGACCACCGCACTTCTGCTCCACGCCTCCGGTGTAATACCACCATGGAGAACGGAATTAAAGAGCCTGAAGGACTCTCAAGTACCGGTTTCCACCCGCTTGAAGTTCCGCTGTAATTCCATCCTCGCCTGGGGCCTGCTGTTTTAAGGTGCTGAGAGCCATTCTAATCTCGCTCAGACTGACGTCCGGGATATCATCGGAATAGTGTCGGATAAGAATTGCTCTTTGATCGTTACCACACTTTCGTGTGCCTCCAACGATGACGTGTACAGCTGCCCATAGAACCTCTCAATCTCATTCAAAATCTCAGGTCTCCGAAAACGATGCTGCGACACTCGGTCTTCAGCTTTGATAGTTGGCTCTTTCTGGCAGACAGATCTCTGGCAAAAGACTGGAGCCCTGGTTCCGCTTGATTTGTTATTCAATAGAGCTGTATTGAAGTTGCGTTAGTCCCGCCGCATGCATTTTGAGATCTGTCTGTTCAGTTGCCTGTATGCTGTCAAATCTGTTGAATTTCATTTCCCGTCTAACAACCATGAGATTAAGAGTGTGATCGAAGAGTTTTTGTGTTCTTCTGCGGCAATTCTTGCAGAACTTAGCTCCCACCGCACGGACAGTTTCCACGAGCTTGTCATTCATATCGTCCACTGCATTGCAATCTTCTAGGTACTGAAAACGGTTTTGTAGCTCCAGCTGAAAGGTTTCGGGACTTTGGATTAGAGCACGAGGGGGATGGAGGGGATGGAGGATTATTTTACTCCATAGTTTTTATCGTTTTCCACGAATTATAAATTCTACCATCAACTATAATGTAGTGTTTTGTTACCTTGTAGTGGCGGTGTGAGAATATCCACTACCCCATATCATCTCGTGGGTATCGTAAGAGGCAATAGAGGGAAACAAATCAGGAGATGTGCTAAAAACAACGACTAACATAAAAAAACTGCGGTTGCCAACCCGCTTCCCAAGCGTGGTAACTATGGCAAATATCCCCCCTATTATGCAATCAGGTAGCAATGGGTTAGTTCTATGTGCAGCAGGAGACTTCAACAGGCTGTAACGGTAACGGTATAATGTTTTGTATCTGCCAGGCGTCCCGTGATGCCCAACAATTTTTTTGTTATGTACCTACTTAATTTCTTTTATATGCATCTGTTCCCAGTAAATAAATGAATTTTCTTTCTTCCTTTTTCCTTTCAATGTTATCCTCACTTGCCTGTAAACAAGTAATCTTAATATTAGAGCCGCAAATCGGAATTAAAATCAAGCTTGAAGCGGACGATAAATAGACGAATTTGCATTTGAAAGCTTTCCCAAGTTTGGAGTCGTAAACCGAATAGCAATATGATTGCATTCGTGAATTCGGTATAAAATTTGTGGTTCGGCGCTTGCACTTTTAATTTTAAATAGAGCATTAAGGATTAAAATAAATTAAATTAAACGCGATAAAATCTGAAATAGTACTTTATTGAATGTGTAGTGTTCGTAAATATAAGAAATCATTAGAGAAAACGGGTTGACAGTCAGTTTTTTCATTATTATTGCTTCTCTTGTTGTTGTGAAGTACCAGGCGTCTTGCTCTTTAGACGCTGATGCCTGCCGCCAGTCTTACACCCGTATCTATAAAGAAGTAATTACTTCTTGCTAAGTAATTTCTTAATTAAGTCATTACTTAAGGTTAGAATTCTTAATTACAAAATCTCATTCTATAGTTGAGTAACGTACATTACTTACTTGAGCAAATGCCCAAGTAACACTCGACGCTTGGTGGTTGTTTCAGTGTGGCAACACTTTGTGACTGCGTTTAGTTTCATGAAAAGGCAAACGTAAGCTAAATTATTTTTACAAAATCTTGCAATAATATCTTTAATATTGCTTTATTTGATATTTATAATAGCAATAACGTTGTATAAAATAGATTATATTGTAAAAAAGTTTATTATATCATCATTGTCATTTAATTTTGTCAGTACAAAAGAAGAATGCTTGGAAAAACAAAACGTTTGAGATAAAACCTGTATTGGAGAGATCCATGTGTAAAAAGTGGACATTTACCACTTTTTACACATGGATTATATGCCGACACGTGATTTTTTACTTAGAAAGATTATACATACATTCATTGCTGTCAATTATTACCGTAAACTTATTTACTCTGAAATCAAAAACGTTTTGTCGGCGAGTTGAATTTTCCTTAAATATATTTCCATAAATCACGTAAATGAAAGGAAACGAAATCTCTTTTTAAAACAATCTTCCGAATAGTCACGAAATGGATCCACATCACGAAAGTAAACTTTGGGATTTCTAGGTTCAGCAACTTCTATCTCATCTAATATAATATCATCATCTATGTTGTCTACAACAGCAAAAACCGTTTCAATGCTATCCAAAGTTTCCATTTTTATGCAAAATAACCTCAAAGTAGTGCTTAAGTAAAGGAAATGGTGACTATTACTTGGCTGAGAATTCTAACTTTTGACAGTTCTAACTTGGAGCAATTACTTAACTATAGAATACAAATCGTTACTTAAGTAATTAATTTTACTCAAGTAATAACTTTTACTTGTATATAAATACGGGTGTAAGTACTTTTCGTCTAACGTAAACGAAATAGTTACACCGCCATCTATCGAAAGACATAAGACCTTTCTTGCATTGCATACATCGTTTCTAATGACAAGGAAGAACGAGGATTATGGATTTTTATATACCGCACCACACCGCAATAAATGTTGTTGAAAATACAAATAGATAGATGTAAACAAGTTAATAAAATGGATAATATGTGTAGGTTTCTGCAAATAGCTTGAGGGACAACTTATACGACGTCACGGCTATGAAACCTACGAATGGTCATGAATTTGACCGGGCTGGCTTATTTCGCTGACCCTGGTTCCAATTTACTCTTTAGAGGTTCATTTTATAATCGTAATAAATATTAAGATGAGTTAAACCGTGCAGAATTTTGTTTACTAAAACGTTTATATTTATTTTTATAATATTACGAATTGAATACATTATCAGTCTGGCAACTTGCGAGATAAAGGATATGGCATTTAAAGATGTTAAAAACTATAATGATATATCTTACCTAGTTTTAAGAGCATTTCCGCTCTTCCTCAATTGCATGCAATATCCTCGTCACCACTAGTCCCAGGACTAGGAAAGACACACAACCGTCGATACGCTGTGGTGGCATGATGATTTTATACGCTGCAGTGACTGACGGCTCATCATGCAGTCAGCTAGTGCAGAGTCTATTTCATCTGATGATGCCTCGTTTAGAGGCGAAAGACGTGTCGTATTATCGACCTAGTGCATTGGTGTTGGAATTAGTGGTGACGGGAAAAATGCACGTAATTAAGAGAAGGCTTGAAGAGCTCTTCAGACTAGGTAAGAAAATTTTATTACGCGGGTCTTAGCAAATTTATTTTTAGCATCTTTGATATAACAGATTGTCATAAAGCATTCTATAT